>JAXBDA010010413.1:0-10574 GCA_036023075.1 Gaultheria prostrata
TATATATATTCGGAAAAAAAAAGTATTAATATCCATTAAAATGTACCACTACTATCCGTGAAGTATGTATTAATATCAAAATCCATTTGTTTTTATATCCCGTGTCTATTATCCTCCACATATTGAGTGAAGTTCAGCAAAACCCAAATTTACATAGTGTGCCCTCAAACTTGCGGTTATTCCCGCAAACTTAAACATTGTGGACAACAAGTCTATACCCGTGGCCGCAAACATATACATTGTAGCCGCAACCTGAAATACCGAGGCCATAAACTTAATATTTTAAGTGAACCAAAATATTTGATTTATTTTGTCTTTAATCAAAATAAAAATTGCATTTGTGGATTATTGGTTCGTTATGAACTTATGATGAGATGAATCAAAAAATCAATTTTTTTTTTATAAAAAACACTAAAGACAAATAATCTAATTTATGGATTAGTGGATTATTTTTGTCTTTATTCAAAAAAAAATTAATGTAGTTAATAATTTTGTACTCTTTAAAATCCTCTCGCAAAATTAACAAATGTAATTTTTTTGAATAAAAAAAACCTAAAGTTGAGATTCTGGGATGATGATTTGGGGGAAAGGTGAATAGGTTTTTTATAAAACTGTTGAATTTTAAAATCATGAATTTGGTGTCAAAATAAGGCAATGGCTATAGTCATTTTGCAACTAGCATTGGATTTGCTCTAAAGCTAAAATGATGAGTATTAAAGCATCCACAATGGATTCTCAAGATGGCTCCTAGGTAAGACTCCTAAAATTTAGCAAGCTATTTGATCAACTGTGGTCTTCAATGGACTCCCAATACAAGCTCCCAAGGGTGGCTCCTAAGATGGCTCCTAACCCATTAGTTAAATTTAAGTAGCCATGTAGCTAGCTCCAAATGGGACCCAAGCCATTTCAATCTTTTTTTAATATGGAATTTTCAAAAGATAAATTTTGTTTAATATGGTCTCTAAATTTAGCTAGCTCATTGAGTGCACATATGCTCTCTAACTTTAACAAGCTCTAGGAGTGAAAAATAGACCCCAACTTTGCTTATGTAGACACCTTAGGAGTCAACTCGGGAGCTATTTTTAGAGAGCCCACTGTGGATGCCCTTGAGGAGATGTCCAGACACCAACCCGAGGAAAAAGATAGCAAGTGCAAGTAGTTATGCATGCTCAATTTCACCAAAATAGACGTTAATGACACTCGGTATCATTAAGCAAAGAAGACCTACTCATTGTTCAACCAATAAAATCCGATACTGCCAATCTCAAAGCACGAACAAGCCCTTACAAAAAAAAAATGCCCAAAACTACGACAATAATAAGATATCCAACAATGTGAAAATCAGCGGTATCGCCGAAGAGAGAGAGTGTTATTCCTCTTCCAGGTAGCTCTTCTTGATGGTCTTGCCTTGTGGTGTAAATGCCCCTTTCCTTGAAGACCCCTGTTTTTCTTACCAGCAGAGGTCAGTCCTCGAAGCTCTCTGTGCTTGTGAACAGGGTTGCATATCCAATTGATTCTTGGGTCATTGCGGATGGCGTTATGGGCGGGATCAACCAAGATTACCTCGAAGTATTTGTAGGTAGAATCCTGGAAGAATAAATTCAGAGAAATTTACAAACATCAACTTGGAAAAACGATTTCTAGGTCACCATCTTCAGTTGCATTTTTCTTATCACTAAAAACGGCTTGGCATAATAGTTCATGTAAGTGGTAGATTAACATGAGAAAAAATTAGCAAAGAGTGAGATGAAAATGTGGAAAGCCTGATTCTCATACGAACCTCATTGAGCCAGTATGAGTTGAGAACCTTGAGGCCACCTAATTTTCTACCAGCACGTTCCTCAGCAACAGAGCGCTTGCTGCGTTGGAATTTCAGCTGAGTGACACCTTGGTTTGTGGGTTTACCATACACAATACCCTTGGGAACTGGTCGCTTTCGCCCTCCACGCCTTACGCGGACACGGTAGATCACATACCCCTGAATAAAGAATTACTTTCAGCAGCCATTCATAATAACACAAGCAAGTTATCAAAACACCAGAAAAAGGGCACAAATACGGCCCTTCAGGATCCTCAGTATTCATAGAACCTCTATGAGAAAACACAGCACCCTAGCCCCGATTACCCCCCTTTTTTCCAAGGAAAAGTAGAGATGAAATGAAAATTTAAATGATCTATGTATTTCATGAGTACGAGTATTTTACAACACAATCCTTTCAATCAGAACTGGAAAAATCATGCTGTCAATTGTTATAATAGACACCATTTACAGACGATGCATATCATATCAAAACAAACCTCGAGTAGCAGGATTGTCGAAATATGTTTTCGTTAACCTAGACCACAACGATTCAAACCTCAATGAGTAACAAACACCATATGAACCTCTAGGGCTAATGTACTGCAACTTGATTAATTGATTTCATGTCTAATGACTAGTTTGATAGCTTGTCTATTACTACAAGCCTACAACCATGAAACTTATATACCACTTGGCACTCACCACAATTAGGTTTACATGCATTGCTCTAGCTGGAAAGCTTTAAAACACCACTACATGATTCGCAAAGATGTCCTACATGTTTGTCCCGTAAATTTTTTTGGGCAAACATGCAAGACTTTAGTATATCTACAGGTGTAAAAAGCATGGCATTGGCCAATTTTATTCACAGACATTAGTCACACTAAAGGTGAAGGAATTAGAATCAATCACAAAATATAGTTAAGAGTAAAGACATTGTAGAAAGTAAACCCTTTTCCATAGTTGTCGGAAACAATCAAACATTAGATCTAAAGCCTGATAAAGACAATCTGTTCATAGGCACAACTGCACAAGCAATGAACAGCAAAACCACAAACTAAAATAACTAACAAGAGTTAACGGAAGGCAATGGACACGAAATCAGAACACATCATATACCTGCTTGGCCTTGTAACCCAATCTACGGGCCTTATCAGGACGAGTAGGGTGTGTGACACGCACGATGGAAGGAAGCTGGCGATATTCCCAGCACCTCACCCTAAGCAAAAATCTCATCACATCTGATTGCTTCTTCCTCCATAGCTCCGACACGTAAGTGTAAGCCCCTAATATTATTCCCAAAATGATCACCAAATTTATACGCATGTCGCGAATCTATCTATTTCATGCTTCCTTGGGCTTGTGCATATCAACATTAATAATTCAAATACTCCAAACCAGGGATGATCCCGCAGCTAGGATGAGCAGCAACCCAAATTAGAAAACCACTTTGTATAGAAGTAGAATTAGTTGTGATAATTTTCAAGTTACACAGGTTCACCGTACTTGAGATTTAGCGAAAAAAATACTACATGCCCCCTCATGGTCGATGTCAGAGACTATATTGGTTTAATGTATATTCACCACCCCCAGGCCCCAACTTCAAATCATTAGCAATTCCTTGATCAGAACCGATATGAAAATCTTATGGGAATCACAATGCCATTCATGATAAACTGCTCAAATTCATAGCTTTACAGGGACACACTTTCCTTGCGTATGAACTTAAATTCAGAAACGTTCTAAAATACAGATTTGTATGCAAACCCAATTCTCATATAGATTGTTCTTGGATTGCATTGCCAGTAATCAGGCAAAACAACTCATATTGACTCACAAACTCAAAAGTAAAAGTCATTAAAAACCCAAATTTGGTAGCATAACCACCACCACCACCACCACCCAAAAAAAAAAAAAAGATGGTCCAGCCTCACGTCAAAACAAAATGAATCATTCATACGATTTCGAGAAATGCTTACCCATTGGTGTTCTAGATCTCTCTGCTGCGAAGCCACAAACAGTGAAACGAGGTGGGAGTTTGAATTAGGGTTTAGAAGGTAGAGCGTGCCAAAGACAATGGTAACCTCAATAAAATGGGCTTGCAGGGCTGTGTGGACGAGGCGATAGTTCGCTAATCTGGGCTTGGGCTGAAAGATGGATCGCTTGTCGGCCGAAAGCCCATACTAAGAAGTTCGTCAATTGATTTATCTAGAGTTCGTATATATTTTAAATAAATAAATAAATATAAATATTTGATGTTGGTATTAGTTCATCTTATTCACTTTGAAATTTGGGAATCATAAGACCCTGTAGTGCGGGGCCAGCATTACAAGAACGCGGGACCCACATTACAATAACGTAGTTCGCGATCCGGTTCTAAAATTTTAATAATAACATTTCACTGTAGGGTTGATTTTGTGGTTTCATATGCAACTCAAGTGGGAAAAGAAGGCTCAAGGATTTATCTTGATAAGTGCTTTAGCAACTTCTTCTTTGTTTCTTTTTCCTTTTTTTTTTACCGTTAAGTGCTTCTTCAACTAGAGGCTTCAAATTAAAAGGATCTCCATCCACCAGTTAAACTGCCGTTTTGTTGGTAGCGATGGCAATGTGGCTTGTTGGAGTCGGATTTACTGTTATCGTTCCCGCCCCCTTCCTTATTGGGGCGAGTTGGTTTGGAAAAAATCGAGGAAGTGTTGAAGTCAGGAAATAATCGGGTTTCACGTTCACCAATGCTTTTTTTCGTTAACTTTGTTCTCTTTTCAATAACAAAACAAGATGTTGAGGAGAGAAGAAAACAAAATCATAAAATAGTGATTTACTATTTGATTTTTTTTGAGTTAATTAAATAATCATCCAATTTTTTGACATCGCGTACGTTTTCATCCTGCTCACTTTATGGGATTATGTTTTCATCCTCTTTAGATGTGATTTACCACTATTACCCTTGATATATATATTAAGACTTGAAAAATATTACCAATTCGGATCCCTAATTTCTAGGAAGACATAAATCCAAAAAATGCTGCCCATCTTGAAAGGAAGGCATACGGTCATTGAATGCCAAACTAATCAGTTACTCCTTATTTATAGGGATTGCCTAAAATTCAAACATGATATTATTACCTAAAATCAAGGATTTTTTGAAATGGTGATTGATTGAATTGTCTAAAATCAAGTAATTTTTTAAATTGTGTGGGATATGAAAAAGATACTGATAAGTGATAATATGGTGAAAAAAAATTTACATGATCAATAACGCAAATAATTTTTATGACTTGTTATATCGAATCATGGTAAAAATATTTTAAAACATGTTACGATGATCATGGTAAAAATTAAACAATACAGTAACATAGATTAAAATGGTAAAATTTGTTACCCATATTAGTAACATGGTTAATTTATACTACCATGGCAAAAAAAATTTGCAACTTAGACTTCCTGATTTTACCATGGTGCTTGTTATATTGAATACCATGGTAAAAAAAAACTTTTCAATTGTCATGGTAAAAATAAGCAATCTAAAAAAAATATGGTAAAATAATTATCCATAGCAATAACATGGCTAATTCAAATGACTTATTACATGATTCATGGTAAAAAACTTGTTTACAACAAATCATGTTGAAGTTGGTAAAAAACATTGAACGCGAACCAACTTCATCATCTCATCAGACTATTAATATCTACAAGTTTATCATTGAAAGACGATCTACAAGTTTATCATTGATTCGGATGGGAGGTACAAGAGTATCAAGCAACAATCAGTTGTCAACAACAAAGCTACAAGGAAGAACCGATTTAGGGTTTTAACAACAGTATGGACAAAAAGAAGAAGAAGAAATGTACAGGAAAATCTTGATTCAGATGGTTATGGTTGGACCGACGACTTGGGACTCCCAGTGGTGAAGCTATCGGACCACGAAAGGACGGTGAAGCTAGCCGATTTCGTACGGCTGTGGGTTTCTCGGACCGGTGAAGTACGCTGGTTTCCAGAATACGAAAACTTCCGGCGAAGGGGGACCCCGATGTTGGGATGGTCGATTGACGATGGCGGGACGTCGAGGCGTCTGTGGAAGAGTTTGATCGGGACAGAGAGGATGGCAGAATGGAAGGAATGTTGATTTGGGAATACTGGTTCTAATTAGGGAGAGAGCGTCAATCAGCAAAATAAAAGGGATTGGGTTTATTCCAAATCCCGTAATTACGGTGGAGGACCTCATAATTTTTAAAATGGTCCACTTTCTACCACCTCCTATATGCAATTTTTAATTTAGTCCTCAACCCCTAATATGGTATTTATTATATATAGATATATAATGTAAAGGGCAATTTAGGGTTTATTTGAATCTCGGGATGGAAACATAACTCCTAAAAAGGCTCATGATGATTTTCAATTTCCATGTGGAAAAAAGGAGGATTATTTAAGTGCCCCTCTTTTTGATTCTCTTATTACATCTTTTTTTTTTTTTAAACCAGTCAAGAGATTCTCATTCAAAGCCCGAAGGCAAAAGACTACATCACAGACCATAGGAATGAACCAAAACTACTAACATCTGACATGAGTACGGCTACAAGCACTACCCGGCTGACCGACTCCAGACACACTTACCGAGGCAGACCAACACTACGTGCCGGCACAGAGTCTTGTCACGATGTAATAGTAGAGAATCCCAACGGAAAACCCAGCTCAAACCAAAATATAAAGCACCGATGCAATCTGAAAACACTCCACGCAAGGAGATAATACAGCACCCAAGCGGGGCAAACAACCACCTAAATAGGGCAAAACAACAAAAAACAGAACAAAACTAAAAAGAAAACAGAAACCCCAGCCGTAAAAGATGCCGCCGGACGCCGCCGCGCCGGATCTAGCAACTTATTCGCCGGAGGGTCTCAATCAACCTTTCTTGCTTCAGATCTTCGCACAATCGGATCCCGGAGGAGGCAGGCAGTTGGTGGAGGGAGGGGTTGCGGCGGTTCAATGGAGGGAATGGTGGCGGCAGAATGAGGTGGAGAGGCGGCAGAAGGAGGAGGATAGGTGGAGGAGATGAAGGGGATGGAGGAGATCGGAGAGAGGAAGGAGAAGGCAGGAAAGAGGTTGATTAAGGAGGAGCATCAAGGGGGAGGTGGAATACATAATACATTTATAACAAACCCTAACAACTGGAATACATAATACATTTATATTTTATGCATACAACCAAGTTAATTATTATTATCGGTGTCGGGCCAGGCTGAATTAAAATGTGCGGGAAAGCAAATACCACTCCACCCTATTTGCTTGTCAGGTAAGAGAACACCCGCTGGATAATGGAGGAAATTGTCATCTGTAGTTGTATGAATCTCAAAGTACTAGAAATCATGGGCATATCATATGATCCCATGGGTAACGAATTAGAGAGAATTCACTCATCGGAGGGATATATTAGGGATTAGGGATATAAGGACTGAGGACGAGTGATTTGTATCTCCCCTAGGGGTCAGGCGGTGGTGTTGTGCACCATGCACAAAGCACGATCCTCACTGTTAGTTAGGCAATCTAATAGTCCAAATTTTACCTCAATTTGCAACATCCGAGCACTGTGCACAGTGCACAACACCAATGCTCCACACTAGTAAGCTGTACATGTGGCAATGGGAATGGCCTCGTAAGTAAGTAATGGGTGAGATTTGGGGGTCTATTAATTTTTATTTGAAACATCTTTAGTACTATCGTCTATCAACTCTTTTAAAGTTAGTAGTGCATTTGGGATACTTTAAATATATCCCGCTTAAGACGATGGAATTGATGTCTTGGAGTTAATTAAGGTGCATGATTGGTGCAGTGTAACAAGGGCCGCAAACGAGCTGAATCGAGCTGAGATTTAGAGTATTCAGGTTCGCTCATTAAGCTTTTAAGCGAACTTGAGCCGAGCTCAAACTCCACGAAAATTTAACGAGCCGAGCTTCCATAGGTTTGAGTCGTATTCGAACGTGTTCACGAGCCTTAAAAAGTTGTATTCGAACGTGCTCTTATCCAGGTCTAGAACTACTAATAAAATTTCCATTTTGTACATAAATAAGTTCACACATATAAAAATTATAAAAACATTTTAAAATGTAAACTTTTAAAGGTTTATACATGTACAAGTTATAAAATTTTCATTATGTACATGAAACAAGCCGTTACCGAGTCGAGCCTCGAACAGTGTACGAACGGCTCGATTCATTTGCAACCCTTAAGTGTAGCCATCATATTAAAAAGATGCAAAGAGCAGGAAAGCCGAAAGTGATAGATTTGGAGAGGTGCAGGCGGTGGTTGCTAGGTGTTGAAGGGATGTCCATTTGGGGTTTTGCAAATAAGAGGAAATAGACAACGCTTCGACATATAGGAAAACAAATGATGCTCATATCTTTTGACCCATCTTTCTATCGTTTGTCACTTTTGTCTGATTTTATCTCTTTATTCTCTGGCTTGAGAGTTTCCAACTTCAATCTCTGAATGCGCCATGAACCATGTGGAGTAGTAATACCGTTATATGTCACTATGTGATTATCATACAAGTTGATACGGAGTACTATAAAAATTTAGTCAACCATCTTCGAATTAAAACATTCCAAGGGGTATTCCGCTAACTTGACTTTTTTGGCTTTTTGACTTTTTTATATGAGAGTTCGAAAAATGCATTTAGTTTTTGTGATTTTTTATGTGATGTATTGTGAGGGGATAACATGTCTCAAAAATCGCAAAAAACTAATTTTTGGCTTTTTGAGTTAGTGGAATAGGGCCTAAAAGTCGCTCTAGCTAAACAAGCTGGACATAAAATCTAGGTTGGGTAATTAGGTTTATTTTTCGACCCGATGAAGGTGACTTTCTTGGATAAATTTGACTAAAGATATGGCCGAGCCAATTTTCTACTCTTGTTTTGCCCTGCCATTGGAGTGGTGCGAAATTGCCGTGGGGTCATTTATTGGCTTTGGCCGAAGGTTTAGCACGCCATTGAAGATGCCCTTACCCTACTTTATACGAGAAAAGCATTCAGTTGCCAATAGGTCAAACGTATGGAGATTGATTTTCACACTCTATTTTTTGATACAATAAATAATCTGTGGAACGTAAAAATCAATTCCCAAAATGGGAGAGGACCTTTCCGTCCAGTTGTGTTTCTTTGGGCCCTATACCGGGCCACACTGATGATTGGAATCATACATTGTATAGATATCGTCAAGTACTTCAACCATGAAAAAGTTCATTTTGATCAGATACCGTTCGATAATTAATCTTGAAGAGAATTTACCACGGTGTGAGCCAAGCTCAACTGGCGCTATCAGGGAGGCTAGCATATCTTGGCGTCAAAAAATGATTTAAGCCTAATCCAACAGCTCATGTATCCCAACGTATTAGGCCTCATTTGGACCCAAAAATCCAAATTTATATGAATCCCAGGCTACTAGCACTCCTTTGGACCGAAAACGTAAGGTAAATCTCAGCATTAAATCACCAGTTCAATGCCTCCTTTGGACCAAAAAAACAGACTTAATCCCAGCTTACTATGTGCCTCATAATATGAGCCAAAAATCCATTCAAAGTATACCTTTCAAATCCCATACATGCCAACATAAATTTCGAGCATCACAAATCCAAACACAGTTCCTAGTGTTTGATAAACATTACACTTGCACATACCAATAAGATGAGAAGACAAAAAGAGAAGCAAGACGAACATAAATCTCAGCTTCAGCAGCTCATTTCAGCACCTTGAAAAGCAACTCCAGCAAAAATATGGCACCATTTCTGAAATAATGTGGTGAACAGAAAAATTAGAAACACCGGTACTAAAAGAACTAACAAATGCTGCAGAAGTTCGTCAAAATTCTTCGTGCTAAAGCAGAGTGCAAAACACTGACATACTAATTGAGTTTATTACTGAACCATGACAATTACATGCAGCCGTAGGATTTTCTTTGACCTTAACTTCTAGTGGCGTAAAGTGTTCCCGCACAAAAGACCTCTTCTTGGATTTAGACATGCACAACCCATTTTTTCCCTTGGCTACATTAGCTCGAAGTTCAGTTGATTGGGGTAATAAACATTTATAGTAAACTTGCAATACAATTTAAACTCAGTGAAGCAATCCAAAGGAGCAAGCAAAAAGAATAATAACGAAGCATTCAAGCCAAACTCTTGGGGGACAAATTGGAACTAGGAAGGATTTTGTTTTAGTCCTAAGTCTTAACAGAGTCCTTTTCAAGTTTAATTTAGGCTCAACATCTTTTTGGTTAGATTCAGAGGTCCTAGACCTATCTTATCTTTCCTCCTTTCTTTTCTTACTATCTGCAATAAACCAGCCCTTGACTGTTTGCGTAGCACCGTTCACAGCCCAGAAAAGCCTCTCTTTTGGTCTTGTTTCTCCCTTTTAGTCAAGCGTTAACCTTGTCCTTCCATAGTTCCGTTTACACGAAAACCCTTAAATCCTTCCATACGCGATTACTACAGTACGCTTAATATGCAATTGAGAAGCAAGAATCAAACATTGATTACATAGGACAAAAAACTGTAACTTACCATCATCCTACTACATAGCATCAATAATTAAACTAATATGAATTGGAGTGGGTAAAACCCGTACTCCCTCTTAGGTGCCCTAGCTCGGCCATACAACCTGGATATGCCCTACAGGGGAGCCGAGCTAGAGAGGCCACGAGTAGGGCCGGGCGCGCAGTATGTAGTCGACCATGACACCACGATAGGGTGCAGGGTCAGGACCGAGCTACGAATAGCTCGGCCCCA
>JAXBDA010010414.1:0-10571 GCA_036023075.1 Gaultheria prostrata
CAGTGTGCAGGTTGCTCGCCCTCCCTTCAGCGGCCAGGATCACGGCGAGGCCACAGCGGCTCCCCCTTGCTTTCAGCGTCCAGGGCGGTCCAAAGGGGTCACACCGGGACAGATCCCCCCACAATATCTTTCCTAGAAAAGTTTGTCTAAAACCTTGGCGGCCGGGATGCGCTGGGTACCGCCATGTGTTACCCTACGGTCTACACGCACCCAAGTTTTTACGCCCAAAAATAGAGAAGTCCTTAATTCCAGAATTGGGAAAGAGCAAACCTCGTTGGGTCTATTTAAATTTCTATTCGATGCATATTCATACATATCTATGCTGATAAACTAGCCGAGAAATGAATGAGTTGGAATTTATATAGGAAAGATAGCTTGGCTTATCAATAGGATTAGTTTTTCTGCAGTTCAAAACCAACGGGAAAAGGATAGTAAAATCATAAAAAACAAATTTCTTAATTATAGTTAATGATTTGAGGACTCACTTTATTTGATGAGGGAGGAAGTAGTCACCAAAATTTGTTGCTGACTTTGATGTGTGGGTTGGAGGAGTGTTTTTCAACATTACTCCTCAAAAACATCAAAAATAGTGTTTGTTGAGTGGGTTCGAGATGCTCTTAGGCTAACTAATTGCAAACGAATTGCAATCAACTATAATCGCAAACCTATCTCAAGTAACTTGAGTTTCTTAAACATTACAATATGGAGCCGAGTGGATTCTTGTTCATACTCGGTTTGAACTCGAGTGACTTAATTATTTTTAAATTCTTGTTTTGCGAACTGAACATTTTATTTTATTTTTTGGACGGAGGAAGTATAAAAGATTCTATCACCCACTTGGTTTGAACTCGAGTGGCTTCATTATTTTTATGTTTGTGTTTACACTCAAATTTGGCATTTATCTTTAGGTTCCAACACCACAAAGCCCAACGCTTCTCTTTATCAATTTATCTTTCAAGTAGTAAATGTCTTTACATTTTACCCCATTTCACTCAATCCGTTAGTTAATGTTTATCTTTTTCTAGACTAGCCTAGTTTATCCCTTTCACTTTCATTGTACATTAACTCTTTTAATCCGATATAATGGAGTTTAATTAGCTTTATTTCTTTTTCTCATTTTTCTCACACGGTTGAAAAATTATTAAGTTCTCGCACCGAGGTAACCCACGAACCTCTTTATGGCCTCGCCCTTTGGGTCGCACACAATCTCTACGTTTTAGAAGTCGACAAATCGAGGTGCCCATGCCTATTTACATATTGGACATCGAAAAGTACCGGCACGCCCACGCCGGTGTTTTTTCCAATAACGGAGAAATGGTTTGGTAGGCTGGAAAGTGTGGGAATGAGGAGGAAAGCAGGGCAAGGCAAGGTTGTGGGGACAGTGGCATGTGTGGATGGAGCAATGATGTTGTCATTTTACCATGGAAGTGCCGTCATGGTGGTCTGGTTCAGTGAAAGCGCGCGACCCATACGAAAGTTGGAGGATCAAGCATCCACCGGAAGTACTTTCCCACCAGAAAATACTTTCTTGCAAAATACTCGATCCTGTCAAAATGAAGGAATTCTAGTTTTCCCGTAAGATTCCTTAGCAAGAGAATATGCATTTCCTTTACTTCGCCTCATTTCACTTCTTTTGGGAATCTATTTCCCACGCCACAATCCCGACAACTGAATGGAGCTTAGGGGATGAGAGCTCGGAGTTCCAATTTAATATTTTTTTTCGATTGGCAAAAAAAATTTCATTAATCTTTGAGAGAAATACAAAACTTAAATAGACGTCGAGCACACCGGCAAAAAACCACCCAGAGAACCAAACCCAACAGATCGGCGAGAAGCCGACCAAAAACACCACAAGCAAAAAGAAAACCTCACAACCGCTAAAAACATCCCTACCGCCAACAACAAAAACAAACAAAAGCCAAAAGCACAAGCCGAAACCCAAAATATCCAATTCAAATTTTTTTTTTAGTGTCTAGAGGGATGTCCAGTTTTCAGTTTTAATGGTCTACTCGTAACGTAAAAAATGATCGGAATCGTTCATGTTTTAAAACTTGTCAAGAATAACATTTTTGCCAAACATAAGTTTGATCAGACTTTATTTTTTACATGTACGAATCGTGTTTGTGCAAGGAAAAAAGAAAAAACCAAATATGATTTGAAAACGTCCAGAGTTTTTTCCTGCACAAAAAATACGTACTAACATGTCCTAAAAAATACGTAACAAATGTCAAAAACATACGTAAAGGTGCATATCAGACGCCCCTTTTCGGGGGGCATATCATAGATTTTCCCTTAAATGCGCATAGCACTTGTTAATCGAAGGACATAAACATAAAACATGTGGGTAAATTTGAATTCGAGTTTTGGAGAAGATATACAGGTACGTAGATAGAGTCCTAAGGGAAATAATAATCTTGAAGACATACTTATATTTTCTCTAAATCATTAATAAAAAAAATTACTAACAAAGAACCAATACTTATCTTCATGCCAGACGTTATTACTAAATAAATCCTTTTGCTTAATATTTACAATACATGGACCGTAAAATCTCTTCTTTTTAAAAAAAATTAGTACTTTCTTGGGAGTTTAAATTGTATTAATTGTGAGAAACATAACGCTTTACCGATGTCAAAAAAAGAATTTTTTTGATCTTAGATATTCTACTTTCGACTCTCGGTGTGGCTTTTGAAGTTTCCATTACTCTTAAGATGTTTTTCAATTACTTAAAACCTTTTCAATTTCTATGGTTTGATCCAAAAGGACCTCAAAATATTAAAGAAAATAATTTTTACGTTACATTTTAATTAGAGTTCCGTACTCAAATCTAGAATTCCAATTTACCAATAAAATTAAAATTTATCAAACTATACTCATGCATCTCATGTGCCACTTTTTAAGGATATTACGTATAACCCTAACAGAAAGGCAGCACACTTATATTGCAGTCGGATCAAAACTCTTATGAGGCACAGACTTCAACAATTAAATCTCCACACCCCTTTTTTTGTTTTCCAATTCAGATTTCTCTCTCGTCCTTTTGAAGACATCCGATAAAATTGAAACAATAGAGATTTCTAGCTCTCTCTGTCGAAAATGGGAGGCGATTTGTTGCCATTTTTATTTATGGTGATTATAACAGTTGGGTATGCAGCAATGAATATAATATCGAAGCTCGCAATGGATTCTGGGATGAATCCATTGGTCCACGTGGCATATCGTCAATTCTTTGCCACAGCAATCATGGCCCCCTTCGCCTACTTCTGGGAGAGGTACGTATTACACAAGGGGTTGCTGCTGTGCACCATCCGAGCCGTCCATTGCTCGGATGGCGCACAACACCTGCTGTGCATGGGGCTGCACAGCAGCAACCCCAAATCCCGTATTACATGCATATAAATAATCTTGAACTCTTTCAATTGTTTTACTGCCTCGGTTTCATATTGTTAGTCCATTTTCACTATTACGGAGCTCTAAAAAAATGCCTATAATTTTTTATTTTAATTAGAATATTCTTGATATCCCAATTTGTTTCACTACTACGGAGCTCTAAAAAAATATCTATATTTTTTAATTTAGAATATTCTTTATATCCCAAATAGTTTAATCAGACAAAATTTTTAAAATTATTTAAAAAATCGTAACTGTGAGATACATGCAATTTTGTAAGCGACAATATTATATGTCGAGAATGGACGAATTCATTGGAACGGATGGGGTATATAGTTTTGTAGTCCAAGCAAGAACAAGTATGGAACGTGTAGAAATTTCCTCTTAGTGGAGGTTTTTGGATCTGGAGGAGGAAGTGAGGGCTTGGCATCTGGTGAGTCTTTATGGAGGTTTTCGGCAAAGGCAGTGGCTGTGTTTAGTGGTGTTTTCTTTTGGGGATTTGTTTTGGCTGTTGGCGATGTTTTTGGATCCATCAAGGTGAAGTTCAAGGTTTGCCGTGGTGGCTTGTTGCGGCGCTAGGTGTTGGGTTTATTATTTTTTGGAGGAGCATGGTGAGTATTTTGAGGGCTGCAGTCATAGGTATGCAAGTGAGATTTCTAGGTGGCGTGGGTTGTAATAGGAACAGGAGTTGTTTCTTTTCGTCATAGGGGTTGTTTCTTTTTATGTTCCGTTTTTGGTTGGCTTCTGGTTAACCATTTGTTATTTCCCATTGGGTCCGCGGCAGCTTATGCCTATTGCCTCGGTCTCTTTTAATCTTTGTAATGTGTTTTCAAAGATTAATAAAATTCTTTCTTTGCCGTTCAAAAAAAAAACTATCTAAACTCGTATGTGAACTTAGAACAAGCACGCAATCAGTTTTGATTTTTTTTGTATTAATATAGAGTTAGGTAGAAAACTATTTTCTTCCAAAATTGAAGTGTTTTACTTACAATTTTAGTTTAGTATTTAATTTTTTTTTTTGATAACCTTTTAGTAGTATTTAATTTGTCATTGGTGTATTTTGTGTCACCTACTTGTGGTTATGAAATTTTATCTGTATTGATCCTCAAATAACGTTGGGTTGTTGAAGTCCACTCCTTGGTTTTCTCCAAAACATTCGACCAAGTAACAACCTATAACGTCGTAGTGATTAATTTCTTCATACATCATGCATGGTTTATATTATGCGGCTGTTTCATAGAGATAACCATCAGGAATGAGAGCCCTTATAAGCATTGGCCCGGTGATCTTGGCATAAAATTTAGGGTAGCGTTCTTTGTTAAGTTCTGGTAAGCGCGTGAAACGACTGTTGAAAGGCTTATAAGATTCATTCATGCATGATGTGCGCAAATTGATCTGGAATACGTACCATGTAGTATTTACCAAAATTAATTGTCAGGGACTCCATAATAATTCAATGTCTCCCTTTATGTTGTGTCCAAAATAAAAAACATATATACTCACTTCTTTTTTTGTTTTTTGGGTAAGTCTGAAATTCATTAATCTATGAAGGGATCGAGATTAACGGGCCAACCCAAGAGAAACACCTAACGGGTCAAAGGCCACAACATCCAAAGGGCCAAAGCCCACAATCCAAAAACACTGTAAACCCTAAAACACCAAAAAAATAAAATACACCCTAGAACTAATCACCCACCAACCCGCTGCCACCCCGTGAAACCAAGCAAACACCGCCACCCAAAAACGCCGTTAAGCCGGGTGCTGTACCTCTGAAACGGAGCACCGGCCCAGCCGAACAACCGCCAACCAAGCGGCCAACACCTCCTGGAGAGATGCCGACGATGCGAGACACCGCTGCCCGATAACTAAAGTTTTAAATACCGGTTTCGTAATTCGTAACGGTAACGGTTTGAGTATAACGGTTTCGGTAATATCGAACGTTACATAATGTGAATAAGATATAGTGGTCGTGAATTTGTAAAATTGATCTTCCGATAAAAACTAATTTAAATTGCTTATATAACCCGTAACAATCGAGTATCGGCCGTAATGGTTATGATCCGAT
Source organism: Gaultheria prostrata (assembly GCA_036023075.1). Lineage (NCBI taxonomy): Eukaryota > Viridiplantae > Streptophyta > Magnoliopsida > Ericales > Ericaceae > Gaultheria > Gaultheria prostrata. The sequence goes on from JAXBDA010010414.1 coordinate 5,456, forward strand.
CTGTGAATCGGATACGGACCGATACGTAATGGGAACCGGCCGATACGCATGCGATTTTTCCCTTTCACTGGTATACCGGGGTATAACGGTATCGAAGATGCCAAAAATCATTACGTAACAGCTAGCCATCCACAACCCAGAAAACAAACACCACAAGCCGTCAAAACAAACCACCGTCTCCGCTGCCTCTCAATGATTAAGCCACGGGCGCCCAAAGATAACGAAAAATGCACACCAGTCGTTGCACCTCCAAAGAGCACCAGCCGATCCACAAGCCGCCACAAAAACAAAGCCGGCCGGATACCTCTTAATTAGACGAAAAATGCCGCCCAAAGAACAACCGTCGTTCACCATCCGGAGACCACGAAACCCCACCACTGGCGCTGCGCCACCACTAGCCATTAGGCCATAAACCGAGATCTTCCAACAAAGAGGCCGGCATGGTCGGCAGACTGACTGAGACTGACGAAACCCGTTAGGCAAAGGAGCTGCAACCAGCATTGCAGCCAACCTAAAAACTTGCTATACAATAGTCAACCTGATATTTTATCTTTCGTATGCAAGTATATACATGCTAAGTTGATAAATAATTTCTACTTAATGCAGACAAACAAGGCCTAAAATGACACGGGCCGTTCTCTTCCAGATATTCCTGTGTTCAATTTTTGGGTAAGTCTTGGACATTTGAATTATACTAATCTATTTTGTAAGTACATGATATTTCACTTTTTTTTTTTATCAGGACATCATATTTCACTTCAATTAATCGTTTTTATACATCTGCATCTCAATCGTGGGTTATTTTTTATTCTCATGTTTGTAAACAGGCGAAGAAAACTTTTTGGGTTTAGTTTGGTGTCAAGATTTTTATTTACTAATCTCATTTTTAGGAAATTTATTCGCGAAGTAGATATTGAAATGAGACCTCTTTATGGAATAACTTTTCCAAAAAAAACACTAAAATGGACTTTGGATTTACAAAAACTATTTTCGCTACAAAATGGTTCTTGCACGAATACGATGATCTTTTTTTCTTCTAGAAAACTGTTGTCGATAACTAGTGTTGGAAAATTACTTTTGGCAATGACAACAAAATAGGATTACCAAATGCGACCTTATATATGTACTTTGGGTTGGATGAAATTTGCAGGGCAACTCTGTACCAGGTTCTATACTTTGTTGGGCTAGATCACTCTACCCCAACCATCGCATGTGCATTATCAAATTTGGAGCCGGTTCTCACTTTCCTCCTAGCCATCCCTTTCGGGTAATCGCTTCACATGATTTACTACGCGTTTCATTTGTTTATGTAATCGGGTCTGTCTCATTGTATGCCTCAATGTGCAGAACATTCATCTAAACACTACAACTCATCCAATAATTGCATAAGATTTCACTATATTATTATTTAGCAAAAACGTCCATGGATAACATAGTATTAAGAAATATGATAATCCCACAAAGTCATCTTGTATGAAGCAGCCGGTTGAATCTATGTACTTTCTTTATTCAATACGTAGAGTGGTGGATGTACCTAATTATACAATCGGAGTACCAGGTAAAAATTTATGCGTTGTTTCTATGTGTTCTTAACTTGATATATTCTTCATCTGACTGATTTTGTGTGTTGATTGAATCCGCAACATGTATGCCATTTCTATCACTGTTTGGCAGGCTAGAAAGTTTGGGAATCAAGAAGAAAGCAGGGCAAGCCAAGGTTCTGGGGACAGTGGTGTGTGTGGGCGGAGCGATGTTGTTGTCATTTTACCATGGAAGTGTAGTCATAGGAGGATCAAGCATCCATTGGAAGTATGCTGATAATATGGGGAAAGGGAATTCCACCAATACTACCCATGACAACAACTTCATCTTGGGGCCTTTTCTCCTCATAGCCAGCACCATGTCTTGGGGAGCATGGCTCATTATCCAGGTAATTAAGCACTAATTATTGCTTATCTCTTGAACATCTTGATTGTGAAATTTTACCTGGTTTAGACTAGGAAAATATTTTGGACACGATTGGCTTGACACGCTGCAACCATCGATGAGCGTGCAACCCACGTGCATCGTTTGTTGTCAGGTTTGTGTCTGGACATCAGTTGCTGTAAAACTACTCCTTTGATTAGCTCAGTGTAAGTTTTGAATTTTTTCTTTCTAATGATCTCAGGCGAAAATGGGTCTGAACTATTCAGCTCCTTATACATCCTCAGCATTGATATGTTCGATGGCCAGCGTTCAGTGTGGGATTATTGGCATCATCGCGGTACGTGACCTATCCGCATGGTCGCTGAGGCCCTTCATCAGGGTTATTTCAACTCTCTATGCGGTACAAAGTTTTGCTCCTCTATTTATTTTTGTCACTTCTCTAGTTCGTTTTTATTGAAAAATTAAACTAGTAGAACCGGTCTTGGGAGAGAGCTGTGAGTAGCAAAAATGCTTCGGGAGTTTGCAGAATGACACATCGTACTAAGAGAAAGACTTTTTCATCCTGCGTACTCGTCTATACGTATTCGGTCATCTCCTAGTTCATCCCATGGAACCAATCGAGTAATAACTAAGGTTTCTCAAAGCTTGATCTATCAATAAATCATGCCACTGAGTCGTGCGAGATTAAATTTTATTTTTCGCCAAATTTCTTACCATAGTTATGTTTCAGCTGAGGGAAAGGGAAATATAGAATTGCAATTTTATTTGATGTGCTTTTTTATGCCTTTTAAATTTGAAATGGGTTACTAAATCATGCATACGCTAATACAGAATAAAAACAAAATTGTTTCAGGCAACCGTGTGTACTGCACTAGCATTTTGCCTAATCGCATGGTGTGTCAAGAGGAAAGGTCCTCTGTATGTGTCTGTGTTCAGTCCACTCTTGCTCGTCGTTGTGGCGATTTTCAGTTGGATTCTTCTACAAGAGAAATTATATGTTGGAACGTGCGTATACAATCTTTTCCTTCATTTTTTTCCCCTGGATCTTACCAATAGTTTCTTACATGTTTAGTCGATGACGATATATTGTTGGTTTTGGATATCAGTGTTGTAGGATCAGCCTTGATTGTTGTGGGACTATATACTGTTCTGTGGGGAAAGAAAAGTGAGCCGAAAGCGATAATTAGCAATAACGGGAATGAGGGAGAAGAGAAGCAAGAAGCGAATGGCGACCAGGAAATGCAGTGATATACTGAGCTTCCAAATGAAAATCTTCATACAAAAAGCTTAGCAAAGAAGTGGGATTGCAAGTTAGTGTTTCTTGATAAAATTGGATGGCTTATGAGGGGGACTAAGATATTGTTGGCCTCTCCTCTCAATACGGACAAGTCCTCGATTGGCTTCTTCAATAATCCTGTGTTTGTTTACATACTGTGAATTCCGGGGGAGAAGTTGCTCCCAAAGACGACTACTGCTAATTTCTTGCTGTTTTGTGCAACATTGATGGGCAGAGAGTTACAAATAGTTTCTGTTACACAAGAATTGACATGTTATCATCTGATTCGGAGGAAACACACATGGCTATTATCATTTCACTTTTCATTTCAGTATTTGTAATATTATGATCCATTGTCCGATGATGAAGGTTAGTCATACAAAACGAGGTCCGTGATTCCAGAAGAGAGACACATTACATAGTTAAATTTCTAATTCTCTAGCGCATGCATGCATATCCTGAAACTTACAACCATTAAAATCAATTAAGAGCATGATCAATGGATTGAATATCTTGTTCAATCTTTTCATTGTAAACTTTGTCTAATCATACAAAACCAGCAGCACTTTCATCACAACATTAACAACATACATTTTTGCATTCATACCAGAAGACAGAAACTCCAATGAAATTACACACCTGCTAACTATTTGCACCTCTCTTCGGACTATATACTAGTATAAGGCGTAAGCACGCACTACTTACAGCAACAATGCTATTTTGGGCTGAAAGAACTGAATTATTGTTTCTATGACGCGACAAATTACCAACTTTGCTAGAACAAAAGCATTATTTTGGGATGTAACAAATTCAATCACTATCTCAGAACTCTGTTTGAGCTTAATACAAAATTCTCTTCACCAGCAATGGTGGAATGCAGCCTTCCCGCAGCCCAACCATTGTTCAATGCACGGACAGCAGCACCTGCCGGACCCCCAGCCACACGACTGCCATCAACTTGCTTCTCAAATTCTGGAAGACCATTTGCCTTTCTTTCTTTCCTTCTCTTCCTCTCTTCATCTCTCTCTTTTCTCAGCCATTGCTCTACGGTTCTCTGTAAACGAATGCCCCAAAAGGAACAACCATATCAACACCATCACAAAGATAAAAACAACATGAACACGCACAATATCCCGCAACATACATTGAAAGATAGAGAATTTTGAGGTCAAAAGGAGGAGAGAGAGAGAGAGAGAGAGAGAGAGAGAGAGAGAGGATTCGTAATTGAAACCCTGACCAAGTTTGGCTGTTGTTTTTAGAAGTTCTGCAGAAGATTTCTATGGATTCTTGTTTGTTAAAGGTTACCAAGCTTTGTTTCTATGCAAAATAGGTTGGAAAATGGCAAAGTCGTGAACTTCCTTGATACCTCACCTATCCCAACTACACAGGAAAATAATTGGAAGAGAGCAAGAGAGACTGGGCCCAGATCCCCACGCTCGGATCGAGAGTCACCGAAGTTCAGATCAGGAGGGAAGTTGGGAGAGAGTGCCGGAGTTTGAGAGAAGGTGAGATCGGATTGGGGTTAGGCTGGTGTTGGGACCCCTGATTTTGGGGTCAACGAAGAGAGAGGGGGGACGGAGAGAGCAAAGTTAGAAGAGACAAATGTTTGGTTGTCGGTTCTGAGATAAGTTTCTGAGATAGAAAGATTGTGTAGGGTTGTGTACATAAAAAAAAAAAAAAAAATCTGCTAAAAAATCACTAAAGAGGGAAAAACACGAAATGACAAAGCAGTCAAAAATGTTTGCACGTCCCAAAATGTTTGTGAGTGAATGAAAAGTTAAAAATAACATATACTCCCTCCGTTCCAAAATGTTTGCTCCCTACGAAACTACGTGCAATTTTCAAACTAAAAAATAATGCATTTACCAAAATAATTTTCAATTTTTTTTGCACCATATTAAAGTTGTTAAAAAG
>JAXBDA010010415.1:0-10571 GCA_036023075.1 Gaultheria prostrata
CTTTCTTCCTCTCCCTCTCTCTCTCTTCCTTTTTCTCTCTCTCTCTCTCTGGGAATTGTTGTTTCGTTGTAGATGTTTTATTTAGTATACTGATGTTACTTTTAGTCTTATTTTTAATTTCTTCGGTTATTTTTTTACTTTTCCAATGTTGTGATCGAGGCTGATGGAGAAATTGGATTTTGACGAACACAATTTTTTTTTTTTTTGATGAACACTAGTGGTTGCATCCGTTGAAGTTCTCTCAAAGTTTTTCTTTCGGTATTGATTTTATTATTATTTTTCATGATAATAAAAAATTTCAATGCTAAAAAAAATCACCTTTTGTTTGATCGGACCAAATTGCATCACAAGGGTTATAATATAGTTAAGGACCCAGCTTCTCTGCAGTAAATGCAAATTTGCGAAAGTATCTTACATATATCATACTCTCAACACATTTAGTCCATTGAAAATACTTTTTGACAGTTGACATCACGTGAACGGCATTGCCATTTCTATAGTTAAAAGCATCACCGAATTACAATAAAGTTAAATTTGAATTGCTTTGATTTGTTAAAATGTGTAGACCATAGAGATGCGAGTTCACATGGATTGCGCTGGATGTGAGAGCAAGATTAGGAAGGCTCTTCAAAAGCTCAAAGGTAACTTTTAGGGCTTGTTCCCCATCTCAATTTTGTTTTACTGGCATAGTGCTCGTTCAACGTACATGATTTTTTTTCGAGCCCTGTCTATCAAATGGACATAATGCTAGTTGATAGAAAAGAGAGTTTTAATTTTCCCGGCCCCGTGTTCGATGCACGCTAGGGTTGTTCACAATTTATGCACGCAAGACATATATCTACTATTATATGAATTAAAAATGTGAAGTGTAAATAAAATAAATTCAAATTAATTTTGCAATTGTAAAAAATGTAAGATAAATAAAACAAATAAAAAAGTATATTGTTTTAATCTTTTTAAAACACAACTGGCCTTTTTCCTAGAATCTCTCTCTCTCAAAAAAAAAAATAATAATAATAATACAATGAAAAGTCTATAAAGTTTGGAATGGGTGTTTGAAGGCTCTACACAACACATTTGCTTGGTATATTGATAGGTTATTTGATTTTATTTTTTCATAACTCGGGGTGTTTGTGAACTCGGGTTCTTTCCCCATTTTTTTTTTTTTTGGCAGAAAAGCCAATTATGATGTGACGGTGTTATTATTTTGAAAAGATAAATAGACTAGTTCGATAGGTGTTTTACTTTAATAAAATCACCATCATCAAAAAGAATTCACATTGATCAAATTATTCAGTGTCAATTTTCTGAACAATTGTTTCTCTTGGCCTTGCATAACCGGAAAATAAGCCTTATTTATTAGTAATAGATCATTCAAGCAAAACCGGTTGATTTATTCAAGTTGAAAATTAAACCTGACAAAGTTGTACAAAATTATTGTACAAAGTTTAATAAGCCAAACACAAGTCGAACTCAAGTAATTTGATTCATGAGTGAATTGAACATATCTACCTTTGCATTCAGGAGTAGACGATGTAGATATTGACATGGGAATGCAGAAGGTAACGATCACCGGATGGGCCGACAAGAAGAAAGTACTCAAGACGGTTCGAAAAACTGGTCGGAGGGCAGAGTTATGGGAATTCCCAAACAACACCAATCATCAATACTTTGATCATAACTTCACAAACCACTACAATAACCACCACCACCACCATCACGGTGGCTCCGCCACCCACTACGCTCCCCATCTGCCGTCATCTTCTTATAACTATTACAAGCATGGATATGATTATGATTATGGTCATAATCCTACTAATCTTCATTCCACAGTTTTTGAAAACCAAACAGGCTCAGCTTTTAGTGATGAGAATCCGCATGGGTGCTCCGTTATGTGATCGAGAGCCATTCAATACAAGATATGTAGGCATGGTTTTCTTTTTCTCTTTGTTGTGAAAAGACATCTACAAAGATTTTCCTTCGTACAAATGTATTATTTGCCGATTAGCTCAGTTTTTGTATTATGTAGTATGTACTAACTTAAAGATTGTTTCTGCATATTTTTGCCAGTGAAAATATTGTTTCTGGAATACGCAATGAACAAACCAATAATATGTTTGGTAACACCTTCGTTTTCAGTTTTCTATTTTCAGAATATAATTTCTGTTTTTCCTAAAACGAAAGCGAAAACAGAAAACATGTTTGTTTGAACCTATTTTTAAAAAAAATAAAGAAAGTGAAAACATGAATGGCATGAATAAAATAAGTCAATTTTCCACAAAAACAGTAGAAACAACCAATAAATTGCATAATAGAGGTTTAAGCGTCCACCAATAAATTACAGAACGGAGGTGTGGATGACATGCAATATATTATTGCCTTTGGCTATTAGAGATTTGGCGGGCAATAGAGTTTTACTAAGTCTAGCCATTTCTCGCAATTGGGGTGACATTAATTTGCTGCGAGGTGCTCCTATCACGTTGCTCACTCTCGACAATTAAGTTTTAAAAACTAACTACATAATCAATTCCAAAACTTGGACCACTCTCTGACAAACTTAAAATCCAGTCCTTTTTCCTTTTCTCTGGCATTTTGAGGAAAAGTTCTCTCCATGAAGGGTCTTCCTTAAGTAGTTTTAACCCTTTCGCATACGATGGCCCATCTAGGTCTTCCATGTCATCGAGAATGGCCATACACTCCATCAGCAGACCTTGTGAGTCACCATGGTCTTCGGAAGTCACAATTACACTAGAGCTCTTAGCATTATGCTTTGCTTCAAGGATATACACCTTCCTCTTATTACTCTCTGCAATAGCACTTAAAGATGCATTGAGGTTCGCTGCGAAGGAGTCTCTCTTCCTACTCTTGCTACTTCTTTTGGCTGGGCGATCTTCAAAGCCTTCATGTCAAAGGCCTTTTTCTTGCCTTTTCCACTAACCTCTTGTACTTCTAATTCATCATTCTCTTCCTCCTCTTTAATTTGGAAGGAGGGATCAGAACTATCTTTTCTAGACGGGGATTTGGTTGATGGGTGAACATTGAAGCCTGTCGCAGTGGTATCTCCAAGTATTCGGGTCATTGCACTAAGATAGTGTTTGAAACCTTTTTAATTTCTTGAAATGTTTAGCCTTGTTATTAACCTAAGTGAAGACAAAGTGGACTGTATTAGACTTCAATTTATAAACATGGGCATAATAAAGGGTTACGTCTAAGTTTCTAACCTTAAAGAGCTTCTCCCAAAGTGCATCATCAGCAATAATTGTACATTTTTCAGCATTCCATCCAGCACGTCTTTGGCTAACAAGGCTCACAAATTTGGTGTGCAAAGTACGTAGTTGGTTGTACTTGTTTCTCAGTTGAAGTTCCATGTAAGGGTATGAGGTTTTAGCAGCCAAAGCCTTCCTCATCTTAGGCCAACTTTCCTTTTGAAAAGTCCCAGTATTTCTACTACCCAATGTCCTGACCTCCTCCTCCATTATGTCAATAAAAATAGCTTCATTTTTCCATGACCACACGGAGTTATCAACTACACCTCCCATTTCAACAACATCATCCTCATCCTCTATCTTGATACTTCTATTAGAATTGGTTGCCATTTCCTATTCATCAAGCACCAAAGTTTTCTCAAAATGCAGAAATCACCAAAGTTAATCTAAAATAATTTCCTGACCAAATTGTATTTATATGTTAAGAGGGTTTTATTCTGGAAAGGTGATGCAGCATGTATCCCTTGGTGCTAATATCCTGTGAAAGACGTGTAACAAAAAGCCGATTAATGGAGAATCATGACTTGAGGGAAATAAAGAGCTAAGAATTTCTTTGCTATTGAACCATGGGAAACTTTCATGCTTGTGCCTCATTGTCAGAGCAAATTGTGCTCCCTTTCTTTCAGAGAAAAGTGCAAAGCCATACAGCAGAATGATATAATAATCTTGGAAAAAATTCCATATTAAGAAATAATAGCTTGGCTATCGACTCCAGTCTCTATTCAGTATAAAACCCATGTTTGTAATCCACTGTTAAATCCAATATAATGACAAGTCAATCATATTTTCATTACCTATTAAGGATACTTCGGTGCCCTAAATCTAGTCATCTAGATACCCAAAAAGGAAAACGACCAATTCTGAAAGTATATAACAACTAATCACTAATGCTAGCAGAAATTAAGGGATCCAGATTCAACAATGCACAAAGAGAGAGAGAGAGAGAGAGAGAGAGAGAGAGAGAGAGAGAAAGAGAGAGATAGACGAATCAGTATGGAGTTCTTGAGAGTGAAAAATGAATCAGTAGAGCCAGATCGAGAGAGAGAGAGGGGGGGGAGGGAGAGAGTACCTTCAGTCTTCAATGGCGACTTGAGCTCTGATGAATGTTCGGAAAGTAGGGCGTGAGATGGCGCGGAAGAGAAAGTGCGTCTGAAGGAGCTTTGGAAGAAGATAACTATTTAGCCAAAAAAAGAGTCGCTCCCAAGTTTTGAACCTGAGTCAACAGTGGGTAAGGTGCCTTTAAGCCAAAAATGCGCGTCTCTTTTTTTGGCAGCCGGTTTTTCATTTTTTTTCTCAAAGTGGAAGTGTACTTTTTGTACTTTCACAAATTTCACAAATAGGGAAAGTGATTTTAAAATTTTGAAAGTGAAAGTAGTGCATCAAACAATTTTTCATGCTCAATTTTAAAAATTCTGAAATAAAAATAGAAAACAGAAAGTGAAAGTGTTACCAAACATGACCAAAAAATGAACACTTCCACTTTGAGAAAAAAATGAAAAACAGGCTGCCAAAAAAGGAGATGCGCGTTTTTGGCTTAAGAGCACCTTACCCACGGTTGACTCAGGTTCAAAACTTGGGAGCGACTCTTTTTTTGGCTTAATAGTTATCTTCTTCCAAACCACTTTCAGACGATCTTTCTCTTCCGCGCCATCTTACGCCCTACTTTCCAAACATTCATCAGAGCTCAAGTCGCCATTGAAGACTGAAGGTACTCCCTCCCTCTCTCGATCTCTCCTTCCCTCCCTCCCTCTCTTTCTCTCTCTCTATCTCTCTCTCTCTCTGGTTCTACTGATCCGTCTCTCACTCTCAAGAACTTCATACTAATTTGTCTATCTCTCTCCAGATTCAACAATGCACAGAGAGAGAGAGAGACGAATCAGTATGGAGTTCTTGAGAGTGAGAGACGGATCAGTAGAACCAGAGAGAGAGAGAGTTTTTAAGCCCCAGTTGTGATGGTCTTTTGTTTTTATTTTGGTTTTAGCAATGATTGAAGCAGAGTACAATGGAGGGGCTATGAATCAAGTCATTGGCAATGAGGACCTTGTAACTGTAATCATTCAGCATTGTGATGGGGATTTGATAGCTATGTACAGAATGATGTCCCACCTATTCAACAGGGCAGGAGGCAGAGCTTTACTTAATAAATTTAATCTGAGGCTTCGAATCCTGATCAATCACATGAATGATACTGAAACTGTAAGTGTATGTTGGCTGTATGTCATGAATGATGAAGAACTTTTTTATTTTATTTTTTACTTTATTCAAGCAAAGAACTTCATACTCGGATGTATATTTATCGTTTTGGCTTATGTTTACACTTTACATGTGCATATACAGTTGTCAACATGAATACCCTGTATAATTAAGTGGATAAATGAGACAGTGACATCATACTGATCATCAATACCAACATTTTTTTTTCGAAAATGGAAATATTGGTAAGATATACCCAATACCTCCGCCGGGTAGTACTATTGTCCCATCACATCATATCATGTGTACAGGAGATCGCACTTAAGTCGGAACAAAATTAAAATCTCACTGTATATAAGTGAATTAGGAGTATATGTAACCCAATAAAAATGCTAGAATGATGCCCACATTTTCACCTAAAAAAGTGATGATTTCCAACTCGTGAATAAGGGTCATTATTTGGCCCGCGAGTTCGAAGCCCACACAAAGCCTGCAGGGGCCAAGAGATTTAGCCCGGCCCGAGTTCGTCAAACAGGCGGGCTAGCCCAGTCTGGGCTTGGGGTTGGAGATTGAAGTTCGGCCAGTTCGTTAGCCTAGCCCCGCCCGCTATCTAGCTTGCAAATAAATAAATATCCATACTATACATTTACAAAATATTCTTCTTTTCAATTTTTTTTTTCCTTTCTCACACTCATGTGACAAGGTAAAACGAGAGTATGAGTGATTATGATTGTGTGATTAATATAGACTAACATATTTTTAGTTATCATATTATTTTTGTTTATCTCATGGCTGTAAAAGTGTGTAGTTTTGTTTGATTTTTGCTCTTTTTATTTTTATTTTTATGGCCATACGATATACGTTAGCGATAGTTAGTAAGAAAGTTAGTCAATTAACAACCAAATGGGTTCGATGTCTCTCTATAGACTCAAATCTCATACCTCTCCGTTGGAAGGCAAGAGGTATACCCAAATGGGCTATAAAGCCACATTTGATTTTTGTTGCTATTCATGTGGCTCAAACAAAATAAGAAACAACAAAGTGATTATAATCTGATAGAAGAAATAATAAACAATTTTAATGTTTTGGACCATTGGTACTCTGGTCCAATAAAGTGGACTTTGTAATTTTTTTTATTTTCTTTAAAAGACTTTGTTAATTTAAAATGGTTCATCTATCTAGGGCTGCACATGATCTTGATTGGTTTGGATTCTAAGGAATTCGAAGACAAACCACGAGTCACAGTTATAAGAGAATGCAATCCGTGTACGCACTAAAAGTCCTACAGTCTGATCTGAACCAATCCGTGAGTCACAGTCCGAGATCCAGCATTTAACCACACCATATTACATATAAACTCAACCATGGGCTTGTAGTCTAACGGTTATCTCCTGGTTCTCCCACAAGCGAGACTAGGGTACGAGTCTCGGCAGAGGCGTTTGGGTTTAGGGTTATGGATAGTTTCTAGTCCCCTCTGCACTAACTTACTAACTCCTCCGCTAACCCCCACTGATGTATATTGAAAGGCAAAAAAAGTAAAAAAATATTACATATAAACTCCACATTCCTAATAGTGTAACAAACTCATTCCTAACTCTTTATTCCTAATTGTGCAATAAACAGCAACCAAAAAAAAAAACAAATCCTTGCATAATGCAAGAACGCAATTCCTAATTCAAGATTCCAACATCAACCAAATTCCTAGCTGATTACTCTGTATATACATGTTTTTTCCTGTTTAGAGTATAATTTACCCCCTTAGACTTTAATTTATATAAAACTCATAAGTTATGTTGGTATACTTATAACTTAATAATTTATTGAGTATAAGGACAATTATTTACTAAACATTAGTACATACATATATATATTAATACTTATTATATGAATAATATTGTGGATGTTGTCACGAGGCTTCCGACTTCGCCGGCCCTTGATTTTGAAAAATTTTCGAAGTCACCACTCGGGTTTGAGGATAGTCACCCGAAAAACCAATTTTGAAAAGTGTGACTTCTGTGCCATGTTTCGAAAAAGCCTTGTAACTGATCATTTTAACCATAAAGATTTTGGGTTCGGACCCAGGTTACGAGAAGGAAAAGGTTTTATGGCACCCCATCGCCCGATACGAAGATTAGTCTCTACTTTAATGTTCGTGTCAGGGTTCACCGGATTTTTGTTGTAGCCTACATTTATCTACCATTGGTACTTGCAATAACGACCTTTTTCTTTTCATTCATACTGTTGCATTATTCATACTTGCATATCCAATTGAATTTTGATTAGAAACGAAAGAAAAAAGTCTTCAAAAACCAAGTCCGCCCACCCGATTGGCTTAAGCCCATGGGCTTTGTAAGGACTTGGAATTTCACATAAAAAATTTCGATTTAAAATTGGAACATTGGGGAATTATTTTATATGTTGGAACGTGGGACAATGTGAAAAAATGATTTCGTTTTGGACTTTTTGGTAGCACACTAGTAATTTGAGGGGTGTGTGGTGTAATTATGCGATGAGTAGAATAAAAGGAAAGAAGAAGAGAGAGAAACTCATTTCCTTCCCCTTCCCTCCCCTCATGGTTGGCCACCCTCTCTCTCTCCTCCCTCTTGATTTCTTCAATCCTTTCCCACAAATTTACCACTAACACTTAATATCCACACAAACCCTTGAAGATTCACACTCTAGACAACGTGTTCTCACCTTTCGAAGCTTGGTTTTGCGTTTCGCGGGTAATCAGTTGGAGGGGCTGATTTTTTGTGAAACCCAAATTTGAAGAGCTAGGGTTTTGAGTTCAAGATTTGGAGGAGGTCTAGATTCGAGAGGTAAAGGTTTCTTGCATCTTTACGTATGATTGTGGTGTTTATGTTGTAGAAATGCTTAACTTTGATCTTAGTTTCTTTGACTTGTTGACAAACCTTGGGTATTTAGAATTTTGATTTCGGGTTTGTTAGATCCTAGGTTAGATGTATCAATAATTGTGTTTAGATTGAAATTAATACTCTCCTAAGTCCATTTAAGTAGTTGGTATTCGGATTTTTCTGAGTTTGAGCAAGTTTTGGTGAGATTGGATAAAAAATGTGAAATGTACAGAAAAACTGCTTGTAGGGGTGTTGTCTGGAATTTTCGCCCGAGCGGTTTTGGCAGTTTGCCTCCCGCGTGTTGTTTTGTGACCCCAAACTTCCCTTGACGTTCGTTTAGTCCCCGTTTGCACCGTTGGCAGTAATACGTGTGATTTTAACTTGGAGATTTATTAAGAATATAACTTGGACTTGGAAACATAAGTGAGAGCGTGGTGGAAGAGAATGATATTTAGTTAACGCTTGTGGACACGTTGTAGTATGACACGATGGGACCCATAACACAGTTGAGCATAACTCGAATTAACATTTGGTTAAAGTGAACAATGTAGAAATCGAGTGACATGGAGATAAAGTAAGTTATTAGGGGCACTCACCGGTGCATCGTCAGGAAGAGTTTCAGGAGAAACACGAGACACATAGAATGGAAGGCTAGTTCTATAACCCCGGAAGTCAACTGTTAGTGAACAAATCGAATATGAAAATTTGTGGACACTCATGGGGTACTTGTAGGACACGTGGGCACTTATTGAATACGGGTGTCACGCCCTACTTTTTAACAAACTAAATATCACAAATATCCACGTGGAACAAGTCAAAGTCAACAATTCTCCATTTGAAAAGTCTAAGTCAACCCACTTATACATAAATACCCAAATACAAGTTTAAAGTCATTATATAAGTTCAATAAGTCAAAAGATTAAATGAATAGAAGTTACATTGCCATCTACCAAAAATACTAAATTATAAGATGGAAAAATAACTTCATACAAGTATAGGCTCCATGCAATGCATCACTCCTCAAACATCCAATCTCATGCTCCGTGTCGTGTACCTGAAAATGATAGGGTGAACTCACTAGCCCAGTAAGAAATCACTCTACTAACGTTAAGGGTATAGAGAATGAAAGGTGCACATGAAGATAGGGCGAGCATGAATGAAATGGCTAGTAAGGACTACGGATGATAGACTCAATGCTAAGTGTCCATAAGATGTTCCAAACGTCCAACCAAGTACTCAAGTGTCGAAAATAACTCAAGTGTCCATCATTTTCTTCTTATCCATCACCACTCGTATCATGTGTCCAATTTCATCAAAATAATGTATTGTTTATAAAACATTTCATTTCAAACATTTCCACCAAATAACCATTTGTTTTAATAGGGAATATATCCTCCTGCCGGATTTCGTGGGCTCCGTGCACCCATGGCCAGGGACGCATCGAATGGTGGCCCTAGTATTCACATTTATCATTTCAAAACGTCCATTTCATTCTCATGTGTCTCAAACGTCTATATAATCCATTTCGTTCAAAACTCGTACTATGTCGATTTCGACTAAGTTAAGTTAATGCATGTCCCAGTACGTGAGAAACCAAGCCATGCCATGAATCATACCGTGATAGGCTAGGGACAAGTTATCCAATTGGTTTTGAGGTGTAGGGAGTGGATATGATATATACCAACCCGATCAAGCACCAAAAGAACAAGGAAAGCAAAATTTTGGCCTAAAACGAGTTTGGATCATCCACTTTACAGGTGGATCGATCCACTTTTGGTCCCAATCCGAATAGAAGGTTTTGGATCGATCCACCTCTAGAGTGGATCAATCCAAAGCTGTTACGAGCGAATTTTTGACAGTTTTTTCTCAAACAATGGGGCTTCAATCCAATCCAAATTCAAGGTTCCAAATCACAACTAAACATGGGAGAGAGATGTATCAACAACTATATTATGGACCAATCAAACAAATGTGTAGAAATCAAACTCACTCAAGATCAAAATCAATTTCCATGGTGGTGTTCAAGCTTAACAAGGAAACAAAGGGGAAACAAGAATCTAGCAACATTTAAAACAATTAAAAACAATAAGATAATCGAAATTCGGCCGCACGAAAAACCAAAACGACCCCGTTCCATTGCCCATAAGGGCCTCGGTAGCGCTACACCAAAATGGGTGTAGCGCTCCCGATGGGTTATCTCCTCCTTGACCGGCTGGGCCCCCTTTTGACCGTTGACTTCTAGGCTCTAGGTAGCGCT
>JAXBDA010010416.1:0-10565 GCA_036023075.1 Gaultheria prostrata
ATAATACCATTGAGGATTTTATGACAAATAATACCTTTGAGGTTTTTATGAAAATAATACCGTTGAGGATTTTATGAAAATAATACCTTTTGAGGATTTTATCAAAAGTAATACCATTGAGGATTTTATGAAAAGTAATACCATTGAGGATTTTTAGGAAAACATCACCATTGAGGATTTTATGAAAAGTAATACCATTGAGGATTTTATGAAAAGTAAATACCATTGTGGATTTTTAGGAAAACATCACCATTGAGGATTTTATGAAAAGTAATACCATTGAGGATTTTTAGGAAAACATCACCATTGAGGATTTTATGAAAAGTAATACCATTGAGGATTTTATGAAAAGTAAATACCATTGTGGATTTTCAGGAAAACATCACCATTGAGGATTTTATGAAAAGTAATACCATTGAGGATTTTAGGAGCTGGTTCTTAATTTCACCAAAATAATAAAACGAAAGTGAGGGGACACACAGTGTAATTTTGCGCGACATGGAAGAGCCGGCCGGTTTGAACGAATAGGACCGGACAGCTATCGTGGGTGAGCCGGTCGGTCGTGAAGGGTAAGAGAACCGCACAGGTGTCTCGGGTGAGCCGGACGGTTTTGTAATTTATCTGGAGGTTGGTTTTGAAACCGCCATTCCTCTGAGATTTCTTCCTCTTTTTGAAATCCCATCGACAGTTATCAAAAGAGGTAGTCGGCTTCTCCTCTGTCTGATATCACTTCCTCCAAAAATCAATTGATATCCAAAAAAATATTGAACCGACGGCAGCCATGACAGATTCTGGCGATGTTGGTGACGAGTCTTCTCCTCCCAGTGATCAGGGGGAGTCGCCGGTGCGTGAAGAAGTGACGGCGGGACGGATTCAGACCGTGAGTGGATCGGTTTTACCGACAGGAACCGATTCAGGAGTGGAAAACCCGATTTCAACAGAGGGCCGTTTGAGCGAGACGGGCGGTGACGAGAGCCGTGCGGATGAAGATGAGAGCCGTGCGGCTCAGGTTGGAGAAGAGGCTAGTGAGCACAGTAAGGTGGCATCCGACGCATCAGGGATTGATCGATTAGAGACCCATGAGGGCCCGGTTGCGGATGAGCCCGTGGAGGGTAGTGGTGGTGATATCCGAGAGCCTGAGAGCGCGGTAGTTGGCGAGAGTGCCATGGCCATGGAGGTTGATCGCCCTGGCGGCGAGGTTGGGGTCCAGAGCACTACTACCCCCGTACACACGGGTGTGTCAGGTACGAGTACTCCTCTTGCTGATGTTGAGATGAATGTGACAGGCATAGACGTTCCTGTTGAGCCGAGGGCTTTGAGGAGAGACTTAGGTAAGGAGGTTATGGTTCCTCCCGAGGTTCAGAGTGCTGTTTTAGGTACACCGGCTAGAGAGGAGGCACGGACGCCTGGTTGTTCAGTGTTGATCAGAGGACCCGGGGGTGATGATGTGGTGATGGAGGAGGGTAGTGATGGTGAGGGTCCACTTGGTTTCACTGAGCCTTCAGTATCTCGAGTTTTTAGGAGTTTGACTTCGGCTTTGGGAGCAGGAAAGGGAGAGGCTGTAGACCCTACTTTGTTTCACAGACCCGCTGGCACTTGGAGTGAGCGGGGTACTACTCTTGGAGACACCTTGGAGGCGGTTACTGACGAGACCTTGGCTGGGAATATTCAGGAGTTTCCGGACCTGGCGGTGTTAGTTGGTAAGTCCCTGGCTCAGCAAAGAGAACAGGAGGAGGTTAGGGACGAGAGTGCAGTGTTTGGCGGGGTGAGGGTTTCCGTGGTTGCAGCAGTCAGAGCTTCTTTGAGGGACCGACTCCCTTTTACTCCTGAGACTTACGAGGTGTTTGGAGTTCCGGCTCCAAGGAACACTCATGATCCACAGGATGTATTTCCGCGGGCGCTGAAATGGACACGGGGTCATGTAAAGGAGGGCAGATTGAGACGCGATCTGAACGCCCTTCGTGCCTTCCTAGACCAGAGTACAGGGATTACGGTGAAATTTCTTGAAACTGTGCTTTCATATCATTCCATTTGCTTGTACTGAATTTTCTGAATTCAGACTGCTGTATCCTTGAATACTGTTGCAGGTTCGTTGGAACCCATGGGGTGATGCTGATCTCCCCTACTTGGCCCGGAGCAGAGAGGTTACCCGGGGGCGGATCCTGTTGGAGTCCCCGTTTGGTTGGAGGTGGTATTTGGGTGAGAGAGTGTCACGCCAGTCCCTAGAGTTGATTGAGTTCAGAGTGCCAGGTCCACTTCCAGCACGTGTTCAGAGGACGCAGGAGTACACAGTGGAGGAGTTGGAGACTTTCACCGTTCTGGATACGGAGTTAGTCTTTGACTCCTCTCCAGACTACCCAGGCTATGTGAGGAGCTTCTTGGCGTACACTTTGGACTTGACACCTCTACCGGCTCCTGTAGAGCCTGTTCCGTTGCCTGTAGTTAGAAGGGTGCTGGACGTGATGATACCGGGTGGAGCCATGAGAGTGATAGACGTCCCAGCTGTTACCGGGCCCGTGACTTTTGAGTCGACAGAGGTAACCTGAAATTTATAGAAAGAAAATACTCAGTTCTTCAATTTCAATTCAAACATAATGCATGTTACCTGATGTTGCTTTCAACTTTTCATTGCAGATTCCTGTTGAGTGGGCCAGGTCTCAGATCGAGTAGTCGCGGGACCTGGAGGCTTTAGTGCGTCGCCTCATGCTGGGTGAGGTTATCCCGACGCGGAACCGACTTGAGCTCGGTTTGGTGCCTGGCCGAGGAGGTGATGATGGAGATGATGGAGCTGGTGGTGGAAGAGGTGATAGAGGCGTCCGCGGAGGTAACCCTAGAGGTGGCCGTAGAGGGGGTGCTGGTGGTAGAGCCGGGGGAGCTGAGAGTGGCCGCGGAGGCCGTACTGGTAGACGTAGACCGAGGGAGCGCAGGGGCTCAGTTGATAGTGACTCGGATCAGGTATCCTTTGTGCGCTGCTTTTCTTGAATTCTGAATGCTTTGAATCTGTTTATTGAGGTTGAGATTCTTTTTGCAGGATGCGGCTCTTTCTTCACAGCCAGCGAGGAGGCCTTTGATGAAGCATGCCGGGGGAGAGCCGACACGAGTCATACCTTTGATTCCACCATCTGGCGGGGTACTAGTTGAGAGGCCTGGGCCGAGTGTACGCGGGAGTTCTGTACCCGCTCGGCGATGGGCTCCTCGGGAGGAGAGCAGTAGTGACGAGGATTATGATGAGCATGATGATGATGGTGGCAGTGATGAGGACGACGACTCTAGCACGCCTGAGCGCCTTGTGGTCAAGAGACGTCGTAGGGGTTTCTAGGTCGAGCCTGCGTGCTCGTTTTTTATTCGGGCACCTGTTTGCCCCTTTTTGCTTTTTCATGAGTACAGCCTGCGAGCCGAGTAGATAGGGATGATGATGTTTGGCCCGTTTTTCCCTCAGATGGATGTACTTGTACTTTTTTTTTTTTTTGGGTGCTGTAAGGATGTTTATATGATTCTTGCACTTTTATTATTTCAAATTATCCACACTAGCTTGCTTTTGAGTTTAAAACTGAGTTTAACAAGCATGCTTGATCAAAGAAACATAGGAATCCTAAGAAGTTTGTGGAATATGTTCCTGGAAAAATAAAGACTTTTGACTGTAAGAAAGAACTTGGAAAATGAAGTCTCGAGTGGACTTTAAATAAAAACCCGACATAATGCGACCCAAGACACCGAAACTTGAAACTTGAAACTTGTGTATCATATGACAAACAATGCTTCTAACAAGTTATATACAGTTATTGTAACTTGCTTGAATGATTGAAATGGAAAAATTGACACTCGAATGCTTTTCGGCCCGTTGACGGCTCCCGTTTGGCCATATTCGGACCTCAACTCCTTCGGATTCCAAAAAGTTGATTTGACAATCTTTACTCACTGTCACAGATGATTGTTCATGCTTCCCATAGCCACTTTTGCCAAAAAGTTGACATACGGCCGTTTTAGCTCACCCCGACTTGCCGTATCGGGCATATTGGACCCGTTGACGTGCCGACTTGACCGAATGAAGTCCAAACGCGAATCCGAATGTTCCCACAGTCCCTAAGCACTTATTACGGCTTGCCTATGCAAAAACACCGTTGAAAATACAGCAAAAAGGGGCTCATGTTCTCAATATTTCGTTTCGGGTGTCGGTTTAACCATATCCGACACAGTGGAGTATCTACCTGCCCAAACGAGGTCGAAATCCTGATCCGATCGCGCACACAAGTTTCAAATATCTGTCTTGAGCTGTTAGAACAGAAAACTTCGCCAAAAGAATAGCCATGAGGGATTTGGACCCTTAAACCGAAGCTTAGCCTTTGATTATGCCTCCGAAAAATGGTCGTTTCGTGCATTTTGATACTTTTGGTCGTGGGGACCCTGCGAAGTGCTTTGAGTGACCTTTTATGACTCCCACGAATGTTTACCAGTGCTTGCCGTGGCTGTCAAAGTTTCCAAAATGGAAAAATGGAGTTTCGGCTTGCCTGTTGGTCGGTTTCGCCGTATCCGTCCGTATCGGGGCTTCTTTTTGCTCAATTGTGATCGAAATGCCAATCCGATTGCTTGCACAACTTTCAAATACTATTTGGAATGCGTCCATGCAAAAATATCATCAAGAACCTGGCCAAAATGATTTTCGAGCTGTTAGTCGCAAATTAATGCTCACAAAAGCCAAAAGCGGCTGTTTTCGAGTTTTTTTAACATTTTGGACCCCAAACCTTCCGTAGATATCATCTCGTGATACTACCCAGGTGCTGTATGCGCTTGCCGATGACGGTTTTGACCAATGATGCCCGGAGAACGGGGTGGCGGTGCCTTGGTTAGTCGGTTTTTGGCATATTTAGAGTTTTGGAGTGCCTGGATGGCCAAATGAGATCGGAATTGCAATCCGATTGTTCCCACACCTTTAGAATGTCCATTAGAGCTTAAATGTGTAGAAACATTAATGAAAATATACCCAGGAATAGTTTCAGGACCTCAAGCTGGAAGTTTTTCTTTGAATCTGGGCTGGAGGGCCGGTCGGCTATGCTGAGAGAGCCGGTCGGTTATGTCTAAGAGCCGTTCGGTTCTGTTTGATGAATATTCCAAAATTTTGAGTTCTGTGACAGTGCTCTGGGCTTCTCTGCTATTTTCAGTATATCATTGGGCATTGATGGAAGGTACCCGTGACGCGTTGCTACCCAGACTTCTCATTTCCCAACTTGGCATGCATGACAAGACTTGCAGATTTCCATAACCCCGATTTCCTTATAAAACTCATGCATGGGTATCATCCCTCTTCTGCAACTCAAAACCAGTACTCCATTACCATGAATATTTCAGTTCAAGTTCGAACATGGCTTGATGGTTTTGACGGCCTCGGGTGGCTCAACTTTCGGGACCACCGTATGGCCTCATTGCGTTATATCCGTGACGTATCCATTCGCCCCGAGCTCTTGCATGCTGCGGTACAATTCTGGGATCCGGAGGTACATGTATTCCGTTGGTTTTAATGAAATGTGCTCCACTGTGGAGGAGTTTCATGCGTACCTTGGAGGTTTTGCTCTGGAGGTTCCAATCATTCCCTTGAACGGGATAAACTATGCCGATGTGCTGTTTGCTAAGCTTGGGATAAACTTCCGGGCAGCAAAGTCCATGCTCAAAGGTGGTGTGATCAACATTCCGCGCATTATCAAGCAATTTTCTCCCGAAGGGTTCGCACTATGTCTCTGCTTGCTGGCAGCCTTTCTGTTTGTCCGGTCTGATGGTCAGGCTAGTTCATCTTTGGTTGGGGTGGCCATGCAAATTGAGGAGCGCAAAGACGTGGCTCCAATGGTTTTGGCTGAAACTTTGATGGGCTTGGATAAGTTTGTGCTGGTCAGA
This sequence comes from Gaultheria prostrata, assembly GCA_036023075.1. Taxonomy (NCBI): domain Eukaryota; kingdom Viridiplantae; phylum Streptophyta; class Magnoliopsida; order Ericales; family Ericaceae; genus Gaultheria; species Gaultheria prostrata. Next base: position 5,887 of record JAXBDA010010416.1, read on the forward strand.
CCAATATTTTTGAAGGAAGTGCTTTGCTCTTACAAGTAGGCTTCTCACTCTGCTCTCCTTTTGCTGATTTTTCGCACGTTCTCATTTTACCTCAACACTCGGGTTTTAGGCTTTCTATGGTTTCTCACTTGTTTTCTCTCTCATGCAGACATGGCTTTGTGACAAGGCGAATTTGTTGGAACCCGTGTCCCGGAGGCGGATTCACGAAACAAGGGGGTTTATTCAGAGAGGTTATCTGGATTCTTCTAATGATGTGTATGGTTGGTTCAGGGTTTTTACCCGAGTTTCTGCAGAGACAATTGCTTGGCGCATAAGGTGGACAGATATCCCGGCTATGTCTGTAAGCAATATGGGGCGTCAGCGGATGATCTTGGCTGGTCTGAACAACTGGACATTCTACACCCTAAACCGTATTCTCCGCCGACTCGGAGTTCGTCAGAAGATACCACAACTTGAAAACTTTGCATTGCCGAATACCAACCTGGCTTCATTCAGGGCTTATCAAAATGACTGGAGGGAACGTACTGTCATCCCGCTGGACCCGTATCCGAGTGTCAATCTTTTCGACTGATATGTGAGGTGGCTGATAGAAGTAACAAGAGAGAATAGAGACTAAACTTGACTTTTAGACTTAATCTTAATGTGCTTGAAATAAATTGTTTTGACCCACCAGATGTATCGTGTGGGGCCATGATTGTTTGTGTTTTGAAAGTTCCATGATCAGCCATGTAATCCAAGAAGCTTTTTAAATAAAGATGATTAATGAATATTTTGCTTTTGATTATGCGTATTTTGAACGAACACCAACTCAGAGAGATTTTTTTTTTTTTTTGCTAAAGCATTTGCAAACCGATTCTTCAGTCTCGGGACATGAGTAAATGTGACCATCTGAAATCTCGGGATTAGATCTTCCAGATCCTTGTGGTAAGGCTTGAGCTTGTCCTCTTTTACCTTCCAATCACCATTAGCCTGTGACACAACTAAGTTGGAGTCGCCAACTACTTCCAGCCTTTTGACTCCGATTTCTAGAGCAGCCTCCATACCCACGATGCAAGCTTCATACTCTGATTGATTGTTAGTGACTTCAAAGTTGAGTTTGAAAGCAAGAGGGATGTGCGACCCCTCCGGTGAGATCAGCAATACTCCGATTCCGAAACCCTTCTGATTGGCGGCTCCGTCAAAATACAACATCCAGACATCGTTGGTTGTTGTCATTACATTCTCGTCAGGGAACTCAAACTCCACATCATCTGGCCCATCCACTGGACGATCTGCTAGGAATTCCGCAACAGCCCTGCCTTTTACTGATTTTCGAGTGACGTACTTGATGTGAAATTCAGCCAACAAGAGCAACCACCGTGCCAACTTACCCATCAATGCCAGTTTTTCAAATAGGTACTTGAGTGGATCCATTCGAGAAATTAGCTTTACAGAATAAGCCAGCATATAGTGGCTCAACTTCTTGGAAGCCCAAATCAGTGCCCAACATACCTTTTTTAAAGAAGAGTATCGCTCTTCGCACTCCATCATCTTTTTACTGATGTAATAGATAGCTCTCTCACTTCCCCCTTCGCCTTCCTGTGCCAGCATGCATCCCATAGCTGATGGCGTGACTGATAAGTACAGAATGAGAGGTTGTCCTGGTATTGGAGGCATCAATATAGGAGGATTCTGAAGATACTTTTTGATGGTTTCAAAGGCTTTTTGGCACTTATCATCCCATTTGAATGGCACTCCTTTTCTGAGAAAACGAAACATCGGCTCGCACGTTGAGGTCAACTTGGCGATGAACCTGCTGATAAACTGGATTTTTCCGAGGAAGCTCCGTATCTCCTTCTCTGTTCGAGGCGGCTCCATTTCCAGAATGGCCTTTATTTTTTATGGATCTACCTCAATTCCTCGTGTGGTTATCATAAAACCGAGCATTTTTCCTGCAGTGACTCCGAATGTGCACTTCTCGGGATTGAGACGTAACCTGTACTTACGGATTCTTTCGAAGAACTTCTTTAGAGCGGGTAAATGTCCTTCCCTTTCTTTGGCTTTGACAATCATGTCATCCACATATACCTCTACTTCTTTGTGCATCATGTCATGCAACAAAGTTGTCGCCGCCCTCTGATAAGTAGAACCTGCATTCTTCAATCCGAATGGCATAACCCTGTAACAGTAGGTGCCCCATTCCATGGTGAAAGTAGTTTTCTCTCGGTCTTCTGGAGCCATGAGAATCTGATTGTAACCTGAGAACCCATCCATAAATGACAGCAGCGCGTGCCCCGCAGTGTTGTCTACCAAAACATCGATGTGTGGTAGCGGAAAGTCATCTTTCGGGCTGGCTTTATTCAAATCCCTGAAATCCACGCAGATTCTGATTTTCCCATTCTTTTTAGGAACAGGCACGATGTTGGCGACCCATTGAGGGTACTCAGTAACTATCAGAAACCCTGCGTCTATCTGCCTCTGAACTTTCTTTTTAATCTCTAAAATCCAATCAGGCCTCATTTTCCTTAGCTTCTGTTTGACAGGCTTTGCATCAGAATACAACGGGATTCGATGTTCCACAATCTCAGGATCAATACCAGGCATATCTGCGTGTGACCATGCAAAAACATCCTCGAATTCTCTCAGGAGATCCGAATGGGCTTTAAACTCTTCTGAAGATAATCCGGAACCAATTTGAACCATGCGCGGATTTTTTTCATCTTTCAAATTTATAGAAATAACTTATTCTTTTATAGGCTGAGCATGCCTTTCATTTTCCCTTTCGATTAGAGATCAAAGTTCTTTTGGAATTTCTTCCTCAAACTCGATCTCTTCATCATCGGGGTCAACACAATTTATTTCAGACACACCAAGATAAGCAAAGTCGATTTCATTCATTTCAACAGAGGTGGCCCCAGGGGCATGAGAGTGGACTCAAACTCAAAAGAGAAATGATGACGTGGAGTTCTAACAGACTCATGCTCCGACTCAGACTCGATGTTAGATTCAGATTCAGACTCAAATTTAATGCTAGTGTAGATGACTTTAGGTATGAAAGTGCAATTCTTATAGATTCCATTGGCATCCACAATGAGTGTGGCAACATCCTCCAGAGCTTCCTGACCCAGCATCATCAGCTCCATGTCCTCGAGGGGCTTCAAATCAACAATCTTTGCAGCAGGCTTGACAAGTCCCATACCTAATGGGTTCTCTTCCCCAAATAGCGCTAGCAGATTCCCTGAGTCAAGAACTTCAATCCAGTCAACCCGGAGCTTTTTGACCAGCTCTTCCCTTTTCTCGGCTTCATCATCACTTTCCCAAGTATTGTTCGCGAAGATTTCAAACCCTGGCAGTTTGGTTTTGGTCTCCATATCCCGGAAAGGTTCTGGTTCACCCTGATAATTAGCTTCTGGAGCTTTTAAGAAATGAATGGGCCCTTTGTTGGCTCGGGCCCGCACTTTCCACCTTGAACTAGACTTGCTTCCAACCGCTTCATAACCCAGGCCAGCGCGGTGATTGTTTGTTGAGAATTCAGGGAATTCAGCTATCCCTTGATTATTGCGGCCAAGTCCCATGCCAGGAAAATACTCCATTTTCAGCATCATGTCAAGAGCTGTTGATCTGATTGAGAAATCTTCATCCATTTTGATAGTGAACACTCCCTTAGAAACATCGAAAGAGAAACCTCCAAGGGTAATGTCTTCCTCTCCGTGAGTGATTTCAAGCAAAGGTGCGTTGTCCGGCACATGTGGACGGATCCCAGAATCCCCATGAATGGTTAGTGTGCCAGTAGCCAAACCCAGCTGAACTTTCTGATGCAAAGAAGACGGGACTGCCATAATGTCTGACCGATGAAGCCAAGGCCTACCCAAGAGCAGATTGAATGATGAGGGGATGTTGAGTATATGGAATTCGACATCAGTTTTGAAATCCTCGACCATTATCTCTATTTGCACTACTCCGATTACATCTCTATGCGTGTTGTCATATGCACGTACCCCGACGTTTGATGGCTGGAAATCCTTGTTCTTGAGACCCAAGCAGTAAGCTGTTCGCAGAGGACAAACATTCAAGGCAGACCCATTATCTAGCAATACAACTGGGACCCATTTTCCCATGCATTTCAGGGTGATATGTAACGACTTGTTATGACCAGCCCCTTCTGGTGGCAGATCTTTTTCAGTGAAAGTTACCCCGTGTTTGACACAGCTTGGAGTGAGTAAAGCTACCATGGTTTCAGGGGGAGTGTCCAAGGGTACTTCCATATTTGACAGACTTTTGATCAACTTCTGACGGTGCTCTCGTGACGAAGAGAGTAATCCCCAAATGGACACTGAAGCTGGCGTTCTTTCCAGTTGTCTCTTTACTGGGTCATCCGTTGCTGGAGGGTTTCTAGGAAGTGGTTGACAGGATCCATTGAGCTGGTTGGGGATTGCATTCTGCTGGATAGTTATCTCTGGAGAGTTGATGACTGGGTCTTCTGGGACTGGATCATCCCAAGTGAAATCCTCCGTTGGGATACGGTTAGGCGGATTGCTTCCCTGAAGATAGGTTGGCTGGTAAATTCTTCCATTCCTTGTGATCCTGTTGACAGTATCTTCCCATAACTGCTGATTTTCACCCTAGAAGTCTGTAAATTCATCACTAACTTTTCTCTTGCCGGCTTTGATGGCTTCCCTTTTCTGTATGACCCCTTGGTC
>JAXBDA010010417.1:0-10562 GCA_036023075.1 Gaultheria prostrata
AAAATTCAATTTTTTTTAACAAGTTACTAGATATCAACGAGTACTTTTAATTTATGAAAAAAATTAGAAAATTTTCTTTTAAAAGACTTATTATTTTTAGGTCCTCGTTTTGCGGACCGGACAAAAATTTTGGGACAGAGGAGTATTTATTTGCTCCGTTAAAATCCAAAATCTGCAGCAGAATCTAAATTTGAAACTAGTACAATTTAAAATCTGTATCTATATATATGAGGAGTTATCTAGTCCGGGAGTCCCGGATCCGGGACTCCACCTTCCCAATATTTTTTTGACGATCCGAATACAGTTTTTGTGAAAAACTGCTCGGATCAAGCCCTTCCCGGTATTTTTTTTCGATGATTTCTGGCGGGGACCTTGGAAAACACGTTTTAAACACATTGGACGGTTCGGATCATGCAAAAACATGTTTTAAACCTTTAAAAACACCCAAAACCCTTCGGTCCGGGATCCTTGACAGGATAATTGGTGTCTATATATATATCTATCTCCTCAAACACGCCCTTAATTATCTGTTTGTTTCCAATACCAACCCAGAGTCGGTGCTAGTCGCCAACACCCATCACTCATCTATCTACCCACAATAACCTAACACTTGAATGCTCCTTGTTAGGGCTGGACAAGAAAGGTACATATTTTTTTGAACAAGAAAGGCGTATTCAATTCAATGAAAACACCACGAAACTGTAACATCTTGCTAGCTAGCTAGCACATGGACGATGGATAAGCTTTCATGGTTCTTTTAATATGGATGATGGATTGCTTTCATGATTCCTTTAATATCCCACCTTTCACCCGTTCTTAGGGGAGTAAAAATTTGTTCACCCTCACCAAAAGAGGGTGAACAAAACCCTCATCCTAATTGGTTGAAATAGTGTGGGGTTCACAGAATCAATACACTTTTTGGTAAGGATGACATCACTTTGTGGTGGGATTCACATCATTTTTGGTAGACCCCACACCATTTCAACCAATCAGGGTGAGGGTTTTGTTCACCCTCTTTTGGTGAGAACAAATTTTTTTTCTTCTTAGGGCGCACGGTAGTAGGTAGAATGGACTAATTGATGATATACAGTGCATGTTCATGAATGGGACTTTTTCATTCAATATGGTAAGGGAAACAGCTGGGAAAGTTCTTTTGTTTTTGTCTCTGTTTTTTTTTTTTTGTCTAATGTAAAAGCCTCGTTTGGATTGCAGTGGTAGAGCTAGGAATTGAAGTCGCAGGGGGCAGATTACGAAAGAAATCTTGGTTCGATGATTTCTTCAAGACTAAATCTAATCATTCGAGTTTTAATGGAACGGTTTTGATAAATTAAAAAAATTAATCTTGAGTATTGTTGTTATTATATGACTTGGCGAACGCAGTTTCATCATCGCAAGGGATCATTCAGCATTATTTAGTGTTCTCGAAATGAAAATTGTTCTTACTTTTCAATTATTTTCAAAAATTTCTAATTTGTTTCCAAAATACTAGGAAATTGGGGGCACCACCGGCAGCTTCGGCCCTGATTTATTGGATTCTATGGCCCCTGTTTACCAAAATAGGAAATTATATCCTATGGTAGCCGATCTTTTATGTGGCGGATGTTTCTGGCGAGCTCTCAAAATTGAATAATTCTGATCATTGTTGTGAGTTTCAGAAGGGCCCACAGTGGCCCAAACTGGACTGGACTGGAAGTGAATAAGATTGGACGAGAGCTCAGTCCCCTTTCTGGGGCCTAAGGTACAGTGCCGACTCTGAATTTTTTGAGGCCGGATGCGAACTTTATTTTTTAGGCCCATTGTATAATACAGGGAAAAAAAAAAGACTACAAGAATTGAAAATAATAATAACACAAAGCTCGATAATCACTATATACGTTAATTCAAAATATAGGAATATTACTTAAACATCACCCTTATCACATTTTTCGCATCAAAAGTAGTAATTAAGCTCTCATAATCAAATTTAGATGTATACATATATATAAGGGTATAAAATATCGGGGGGGTCCACAAAATTAGTCAAAATTTAGAGGTCAGACGCAGCCGCATCCTTGGCGTATGTCCAAAGCCGGCTCTGCTAAGGCAGAATCCTGATACAAGGCCTTTTTCTTACTTATACCATAATTTAGCATGTATGTTTAATCGATATTTTTAAACTTAATTAAGCTTTTCTATCATATGTTTGTGAAAAAATGAAAGGCCCACATTATTTTTTCGTCTCGACGAAAGGAGCCCAAAAATAAAAATCAAACCTTGAAAATGGGTACTAAAGAAGAATACCTCTGTAATTCTGTTTGGTTTTAGTTATTTTTGTGTTTTTGAATTTTCTGTCGGTGCTTCATATATTCTAATATAGCATTTAATGCAAAATTAACGCAGTTCATATAAATCGAAAATTAGTGTCGATGTGGCCTCAAATGGAATTCCTAGACGTTCGGCAGCTGGAGGAGTAGTTTGTGATGATGGTGGGAACTGGATTAGGGGCTTCGCTTGGAGAATCAATAATGTCGGCGCATTAATGGCTGAACCATGGGGTATTTGGAGAGGTCTCAAACTTGTGGGACATGGGTCTACGACGTATTGTGTTGGAAACGGATTCGCAAGTGATTGCCCCATGCAATTTCGAATCAACGTCCCTTTGAATATCGTAATTACAATATGATCGTTTTGATCAATGAGCAACATAAAATAGACTGGACTTGTAACTTAACTTTTAGTTGGAGGGAAGTAAATGGCGGTGCACAACCTAGCTGGGTTGGGTATTCAGTTAAACCAAAGAGAACAAGTGTTCGATCAAGCCCCGGCGGAGGTGTTGGAGGTTTTGCTCAATAACCGCAATGGTCTTAATTACTGTTCATCGAAAATACAGCGTCAAATGTTTTTGTTTCTTAGGGCCAAGGCCCTCTGGGCCCTGGTGTACCCAAAGAAAAAATTAATGACAAGCTGATGGTAGTTTTCTGTTGATGGGACCATAGGAGTAACATAGATTGCAGATTTTTAGGGCGAATTCTCTGACTGGGGTCACTAGACATCCATTTATTTATGCACATATAACAGAAAATATTTATTATATGCTCCTAGTATTCACAGCAGACAACTTCAAATAGTTGGTTACAGTTACAGTACAACAAGATAGCCCCAATAGCATCGCCGCGGGTGTTTCCGGGCAAGTAGTGTGAGCGCCACCGCAAAGTGTGTCATTTCCACGCAAACGAGTGTTGAAAAAGACTTCTGGAGCACCGAGCACTGAATTACCTTTCCCACTACTGAAAAAGATAAAAGAAAAAAAAAAAAAAAAAAAAAAAGGGCAGCCCCACTACTGATGAATAAAAGGGTAGCCAACTTGCCCCAAGTATATATTCCGAATATCCCAAGTCACAGACCACATTGGGCCTTGTCCAATACCTCTGGACCACGGTTGGGAAATGTACCGAGCCAGTGACAATCATCAAAGGAGCAATGTGGTCCATCTATTGGGCCTCCAACATCCACAGGCCTAATGAATGTGGGCCCCCAAGTTGGGGTCCCATCCTCAAACGAATTATGTGTCAGCCTTGTTAACCCAGAACCGTCCAATCTAATCGTGAAGATGTTGCCATAAGGCTGATAGTGATGTGGGTTGGAGATTGGTTCAGCTGACACAGCAGCATAGTCTGAAGTGAACACGATTTTTTTCCCATCCGGGCTGAACCACGGGTGGTTCGTCCGACCACCCGACCCGCTCTGGACCAACTTGTTGAGTCCGGTGCCGTTCGGATGGATCATGAATAGCTCGTAACTCCCTGAACCCGGGTTCTCCCGATCCGATGCAAATGCGATCCAATCCCCGTTAGGAGACCAATTGCACATGGTGTCGGTCCATGGGCCTTCCGTGAGCCGGTGCAGCCCACCCTTCTCTCCTTCCAAGGCATCCATTATGTACAAGTTCTTGTGGCCCGACCGACCCGACCGGAACACGATCCATTTCCCGTCGGGTGAAGGTGACGGAAACGCATTGTTTTCGCCGCCCGTGGTCAACCTTTTGTAACGCAATTCACCGTCGTCGACATTGATGGAGATCACGTCGACTTTCGTGCTCTCCGTCGCAAACGTGGGTCCCACGTTGCTGTACACCACTCCTTTCCTTATTGGGTCCCACGCTGTTGAGAAGGCGGTTCCCGGGTAGAGCTGGCGAAGACCCGACCCGTCACAGTTCATCACGTGAAGACCCGGGAGCTTGACAAAAGCGATTCGGTTACCATCGGGCGAGACGGAAGGAAACGAACCGTCGATCCGAAATAGAGAGATATCTGGTAATGGACTTTGGATGTTTTCCAGTAACAAGTGGTTAGTTTCTCTCCCATTGTTGGCCCCTCTACATCTATGGTACCCGACCCGTTTAGAATCCGGAGAAACAAACGGGTTATAATGATGGGCTTGTGGCGAAACGGGTCGGGTAATCTCCATAAACTCTTTAGCAACGACGTCGTAGAGCTCTATGTGGCGAAACTCGGAGCCGGGTCGTCTCGTCGCCACAGCAATGAAGCTTTTGTTGGCTACCGAAGCTGCAGGAGTGAACGCGTGAAGACCCGGTGGGGTGACTCGCTGAGTCACCACCGAGACATCATTTCCTGGGCTTCTAACAAGACTTGCTCTGTATACAGTCCACCACCCATCCTCACCCCTCCGATGAAAGTACAGAGTCGACTCATCAGCCCAACTCGGCCACCCACCATGCTCCACCACCTTAACCCGACCCGACCCGTCTTCCGTCCTAAACACAAAAATATCCGTATCAAGCTCTTCAATCTCACCTCCCCACCCTCTCTCTCCACCCGACGCCACCGCCGTCCAAACCCCCGTCGGCGACACGGCGGGGCTAAAATCCGCCACGCCGTACGGCGTCAGTCTCCGAGTCAACCCGGTCTTCAAGTGAGTCGAGTACACCGCAGCCCAACTCGTCCGAGCCACCCCCGTGTTCTCATGAGTCGACACGTAAACCAAGTAATCCCCGATCACGCTTGGCCGATCCTTCATCGAGATGGGACCCACTTCAAATCGAGAATCCGCGTGCCCACTACTCATCAGTAAAGGAACTTGAACCCTGGCTGGGACCTGGAGGATGGATCTTTTTCTGGTGTGGTCGGGACCATCGTAGAAGATCGTGTCGAGGTATATCGAGGATGATCCGTTGCGTTCGGTGACGTAGACGAGGTGGATGGGCGGTGGGGATGATGGGTTTTTAGAGAGAGAGAGGAGAGAGGAAGTTGATGAGGGGAAGTGGCCGTTGAAGTTGACGGAGTGGCCGTCGGTGATTCGGAATTCTGGTTCGGTTGGGTTTTGTGGGGCTGCAGGGATCGGGAGGGTGTAGATGTCGAAGGCGTAGTTTGATCGACCAAACGTGGCGAAGATTATGCTGGTGGAGGGGCTTGGGGTGTCATGGTATGCGGTTGTATAGGAGGATAACAGGAGGGATTGAAGGAGAGTGATGATGAAGATACAGAAAAGACGACGGGGGTTGGTTATGATTTTCATCTCTCTCTGTGGCTCTCTTCCTCAATTCCTCTGTGCTACTGTTCTCAGATCGTTGGATGATTGAAGGTAAGAACCAGAAAGCTATGTAGGAGTAAATTTTAAACCCAATTAAGGCCGGATTTAACTTGTTAACCATGCGGTAGCCTTTTTTTATTATTATTAGTATTATTTTACTTAACTACTTGTTTTTGCTTTAATTATGTATCGATTTTTTTTTTTTTTAGTAAATTACCTGGTTCCTATCGACTCCCGAAGAAGTCTAATAGGGAAAACTTTTTATCAAAATCTTTGAAATAGTTTATAGGATATAATTTTTTTTGCCTTTATTCAAAACAAAATTAGTTTGGTTAATAATTTTGTTATTTTATGAGTTCTCTAGCGAGAGCGAATTACTAATTTTGAAATTTTCGCAGTTTTTTTAAAAAAACAATCTGACTTAATTATTGAGCCAACAAAAATCAATCCGTTCGACAGACTTGGACATAATTGAATAAAGACTGAAAAAATAGAGTAAAGACAAAGCTGTGATGAAGAAAACAAAGACAAGGAACTCCTGAAGATTAAACTCAAGTATGTGAATGGAATATCACGAGTGTTCAACTTTAATGAGAGTACCTACTACTGTATGAGTTAGATCACAACAGGTTGCTCTGCTCTTGGTTCGAGCATTGTCCCGGATTCAAGAAATTAATCAAAATCGTTCATTTTATTTAGCTCTTCGATAGCATAGAGTTTGCAAGAAAAACTTAGGTCCATCGGTTGTAAATACCAACGCAAATGAAGCACATTTGTTGTGTAAAAATAAAATAGCTATAATTTGATTTTGAAAATAAATTTCAAGCATATGAGTTGATCTCAAAACTCAAAATTCAACTCGGCTCAATTGCAAAAATTCGGCTTGTTCATACTTCATGAGAGACTCATCAAGTACAAAGCAACAAAGCTCGACTTGTTCCTAGCTCGAACACAACAAAGTTTGGTTCGACTAAACTAGGCTCGTTTACAGCCGTAACATCACTTACTTATTGGTTAATGGTGGGCAACGAGACGAATGGGATCCCACATGACAAGCTACGATTGGCTTTCGAGATTATCAAGATAAGATTTCTTTTGTTATTCCTATCCTATGGAGTACTACTACCACTCTCTCTTCTGTCCCTTTCTCTTCTCTAGAGAAATTTCTCGAATTGATTCCTGATGGAGTTGGATTTGTTTGTTTTCTCATTTTTCTCGTTTGGATCGTCATTTTTCCCATTTGTTCTCTCCTTTTCAAAATGAATAAATAAATAAAAAGATTGTCATCTTAGTTATTCTATTTGTCGCCTAGTATTTAAATTTGAATCTTGATAAAAAAAATTATTGGTTTGTGTCTACAAAAAAAAGAAAGATTGACAACTTGACTATGTTGGTTATGTTGGCAAGTCCAGGTCAATACCGATCTGAGCATATCCGTGCACACCGAAATTTTTTCGCAGTGGACTATTTTTAGGAATAAGTAATATTAGAATCATAATTGCTTTAATGGACTTTAATATCCCATCTGTCATCCATTCTCATCAGTACAGAGTTAAGGGTACGTATAGTAGTTTCGATAGCTGATTAATACATTCGGCACAGTAGAACCTCTTTCTCGGTCTAGGTCAGGTTGTGCGTACCTCGACTAATTGAAGAGGTAGTTTTGATACATAACAAATGCAGGAAATATGCAATGAATCTAGGAATAATATGCACTCGCTCTTATCATATTCAAACCAACCTGAACAAGGCTAACAGCTTGAAAAAGCCACGACGACGACGACAGTGCTTGGTATCTACAGTTCTACACCATAACTTCTACTTCTATAAAGTGGTGGTGGTCTGTTATAGAATTCGAATAAAATTTTGACAAGAAATTGTTACATTGCTAAGAACATGAATCAACAAGCTGCATTTGCCATCAATATATGTTTGCTTCAGTTTGTTGCTATATGAAGCCTAATGATTTTGAAATTAAGCTCCAATTATATCAGTAGGAGCGATTTGAACGATCAATAGTATTTTTAACAACAGTACATGGCAGATTGGGCACGAGGATGATGCTCATCGTTTCTGTATTTTTATGATACAGAAAATGAAATTCAGAATAGAAGGCATTATGTAAGCGAGTTACAAGCTCCTATTATTGTTGATCTGATCAATACTTATGAGAATCCATATTCTCGACAGATTGTTCAGAAGTTTGAGCAGAATGCTCAATATTGATAGATGGTATCAGCTATATCGATTCCAAATTAGAGAATCAATGAATTCAATCCCACGGATCAAGTCATGATCACTGACTTTTAGGGTTAGAGCAGATTACTGCTTGAAATTTTGCAGAGGAAACAAATGATATCTCCATATCTGAATTTGATCTTCGTGCATGTACCTTAGTTATCGATGCTACAGGCAGAATGGAAATGTATGCTAGCCTTGGTAAGGATTACATATCAGGTTTAGTAATTTTGCGTACTATTGCTTGTTTTTTGACATGAATAATACTAGGACGGCTTGCTTTCTGTAATTTTATTTAATACAACGCTCTAATGTCTTGTATTTTTCTTGTCGTTCTGCTTTATTTGGCATGCATTTGACAGATTTGTTGCTCGACGTTGGCCCATGGAAAAAGGGAAGAGGGATCAAAGATAACAAGGACAAATACTCTAGAGCAAAAATAAGATAAAACTAATACATCTCACAAACCAACTTCCAAAGCCACCAACAATCGTGTCTTTGTTGGATCAATTCAGCGCAGCTGCAATGGCGAACTTACCAGGGACTTTCACAATAGCAATCGGTTTGCGACTAAAGACATCATCATACTATGGTATTGCACAACCCCCGTGTAAATAAATAAAAAAAAACATTTTCGATTATTCTTCTGCAATGCATCAAATAGCGACAACACATACAGGCGCTGACCTTGGAACACAGAATTCAACAATCTTTATTTTCAACCCGTCAATGCCAGAAGCCACCACACTACAAACATGGTAAGCAACCACCATATTATACCAAATTAAGTCTTCCAAATGTACCTTTTTGTACAGCTTGGCCAATTCAATACAGGGCACTAAATTCTTATTTGTTTCACTTTTGGCGTCATTGGATATAGAAATCTTGCAATGTATAATAGTAGATGACAAGATAATGATCGCAACATGTAACCAAAGCTATTCCCTTTTCCAATTTCCGCAGGTTGTCTTATTTGAACAAAATTTTACAAGTGTTCAGCCAACGCAAACAAAATCAAAGAACTCCCACTCCCAATCGCAGGAAAACTCCCAATGCTGAAGCCAAAGGCTCCAGCTCCAGAAGAAATGAGCAAGCGTGTCGAACGAATGGCTGTTTTTTTTTATTATAAAAATTCTGGACTAATTTGTCCCATTTCGTTATGTTTTGGACTAATTCTGGACTAATTGTCCCATTTGGCTATGATTCCGACTAACTTGTCCCACTCCGTTCTTCTTTGTTTCTTATATTTCTATCCGAGTGTCAACATGAAAAACCCATTAATACACATGGCCAATCTCTTCCAGCCAGAATTCCCAAGCGTTCAAGGTATAACACGAATGACCGACTACCTCCGAAGATTCGTGTACTTAGCTTGCTCAATATGCAACAGAGGAACAAATGCATTTGGAGAAGGAGACTTCTAGTGCAACCAAAAAGTGCCACCGCTGCCAAGGTTTCACTCCAATTCATAACAAGAATAACTTCCTCAATGAACTTCAATGGATATTAACAAGTATTCAAAACATGCGCGCAGGATAAAATTCAACATTGAAATCACTGAGCTAACCGGAACAATTCAAGCGGCAATGTCCTTAGATATTGCAGAAGAGTTCTACGGCATTACTGGAGCAGAAATGTTGGACAACAAAATCGACGGAAGACCATATTTCAAACCCTGATTCAATCGATTTTATATGTAGTACAGAGGGGATCTAGAAGCTATCCATAGCCCAAAACCCCAGACCCATCTACCGAGGCTTGAACTCTCGTCTCGCTTGTGAGAGAACCAGGAGATAGACTCTTAGTTCCAAGAAAACCAACTTCAAGCTAGCAAATCTTTTAGGGTGTGTGATTTGGTAAGTTTTTGTAGTGGTGTGATTTGCAGTGTATCCTTTCCAATGTAGACACTTCATTTTGAACTTCCAAAGATCGGCCGAATAAAAAACCACGGGCACGAGGCCCTCCCACCTAGTTAATGAAAATCTTGGGCCTCGGGCTATACTTTTCACATAATGGCCCAAATACAAAATTACTTTAACATGACCCAATTACAACATGACAGTTTAGTATTTTATTTCATTTTCATTTTTTTGGTCCTTCAGAAATTAACAACACACTCCCTCCGTTCCTTTTTAAATGATCCGCTTGAAATATATATTTTTGTGGACATTAAAAAAGGCACCTCTGTAAAACGTTTTTAATGTCTTTTCGCACCAAATTAAAGTACTCAATGAGCACTTTAATTTGGTATAAAAAAAGTTAAAAAATTATATAGAGAAATATATTTTTTAGAAATTTGAAATTGCACGTATTCCCGTATAAATCACTTAAAAAGGGACAGTAATAATATTTTATGAACCAAAAGAAAACATAATACTTCTGAAGAAGTACAAAATTACAAGGAGACAATAACCTAGTACTATGAAAACATATTATTTAAATTATTTGTAAAAATAAATAAAATCATAGGAGTATTTTGTGTTTATTATTCTCATAAATTACTTTTTGAATTACGGCTCTGTTTCTTTTACCATAAAATTTTTTCCTGCAAAATATTTTATCCATTTTCCGGTGTTTGGTTGTACAAATCATATGTAAAATTGTTAAATCAATTTTTCCTGCAAAATGTTTTTGGGCTATGGTGGTAAATTGACATACGGTGGTAAATCCCATAAGTCATTTTCCGTGTGCGCACTACTATCTCACTTTCTAGTTCCAACCACTTGAGTCTCGTCTCGTCTCGTCTCGTCTGGTCTCTCTCTCTCTCTCTCTCTCTCTCTCTCTCTCTCTCTCTC
>JAXBDA010010418.1:0-10560 GCA_036023075.1 Gaultheria prostrata
GGGGGGGAGCACCGATGAGACACGTCAGAGAGAGAGAGAGAGAGAGACCTCTGATTGTTGTCATCGAACCTCTGATGGTCGTCGTCGAATCTCTGATCGTCGTCGTCGTATTTGACCTTTGATTGTCGTCGTCGTCGCATTTGAGAGAGAGAGAGAGCTCACCGTCACGATGAGGCTCGCTGCCGCTCTAGATCTGTTCAGAAGAGGAAGGAGGAGGTCGACAGCTGCTGCTGTCTTTTTTGAGAACCCAAAAATAAAACAATTGATTACAGCTGTCCCCACCTAAGCCACTGCTGTCCCCACCTTTCTCTTTAATGAAAGCATGCGTATTGATTACAGCTGTATGGTGTTTAATTACATTATAAACCCAACTATTTTGAGTTATAACATATTTACCGACCAAAATTTAAAAATCTTACAAATATACTCTTATTTTTACATTCTGCAACAAAATTAATTTAAAAATGAATTTATATATATATATTTTATATTATTATTATTTTCCACATGGCGTGTCCCCCGCCGTGTCCGTGTCTCCATATTTTTAGAATTCCCGTGTCCCTGTCTGTGTCCGTGCATCATAGTCGGACATTGACATTATCGGCTGATGCAGAGGTAAACTATTGAAATCAGAGGTCCAAATCATATTATGTATGGGCCGATATGATACCTGACGACCAATATTTAGTACCGATTAAGTAACTAGGGCTGAATGCAGGTTATGGTGATCTTGAGTGGGAAATGTCATTTTGTTTCTTTTTGTGGTAAGGAGCAACAATACTTGCAGGAAGGAAAAGACCCTAATAAAAGATGACAAATCCTTCAAAACCCAAGCAGAATATTGATAGAAAGACAACTACATCAACCAGAAAAATCCTGCTATCTACATCAGAAAATGAAAAAAAAAACAAAATGAGGAGTCGAGGACAGATGACCCCTATGCTGATTAATTCATCTCATTCTTTGTTGCCTTTCTACCCTTATAATGAGTTCCCATGTCCCAAGAGTTACTAAACTCTGAAAGGAAGATTATATGTCATGGACCATTAAACGAGGACAATCATCATCTCCAATCAACTTGCTCACCCTATTGATAGTCTTCATGAAGTGCCTCTAGAAGAGCTCGGAAAGCTGTATTCCTTGATCTTGGGAATCTTGTGTGTACAGAAATTATGGAAAATCTGGTTGTCTCCAGAAACTCAAGCGACATGATTGATGGGTTTTTGGAATTTAATGTAGCTTTGACTGCATTGACCTGATCCATATGTTGAGTGCCAGTGATACATTTTAAGTGCTCGCTCTTGCACATAATTATGCGATTGTTTGATATGCTTAATTACTTTTTGGTACCAGGCCATTGCAGACTTGACCAAGGCGTTGGAGTTCGAGCCTAATTCAGCAGACATATTGCATGAAAGGGGTAACTTGCTGAACTCATCTTTTCCATTTTTCAGGAATCCTTTCATCTCTGGTATAAGCAGATGCAATCCCCTTCTATTTAGGAACTGGGGATTGGCTTGGTTTCTTCTTCTTTGGTATAGATTGATCGTATGCATCTTCTCCTAGTTTTTGTGGCACGAGCATTCTAGATATGGATGCAGGTGGTGTGTTTATCTGAAGCATGAGTCGATAAGAACGAAAGATCATAAATTTGGTTGTAGTTGATGAAAACAGTTTTTAATTTTTTGTTTATTCACAAAATTTAGTATATGATGACCTTGAAATCATTATTAAGCCTGCATCTGACTGTTGCCATTTAATTTTATAAATTACAAGTAGGGCTGCAAACGAACCAAGCTGCTCGCGAGCAGCTCGTGGCTCTGCTCGGCTTGGCTCGTTAAGTAATCGAGCCGAGCTCGAGCTTGATTTTCTGGCTCGTTTAGTTAATGAGCTCGCTAAGGTTCGGCTCGCAAAAGCTCGGCTCGATTGTATAGGCTCAGCTCGTTAAGGGCTCGGCTCGTTTATGACCGAGCCGATTTTGAGCTTGATTTTTCGGCTCGTTTACTTACTGAGCCGAGCTCGAACACTACAAAGCTCGGCTCGGCGCGGCTCGTTTGCACCCCTAATTACAAGCGGTTACTAGCTATAAACTTAACGGTAAAAGGATGACAATGCTTGTGCATAACACACAAGAAGATTATGGGCATTCCATGATACAAAGCAGAATAAGGTAATTAGAGTTGCATGTATATAAGTAATATAAGCATTGGAATTGGTGCAGGGATTGTTAACTTCAAGTTTAAGGACTTTAATGCTGCTATTGAAGACCTATCTGCTTGTGTACAGCTTGATGAGGACAACAAATCAGCTTATACTTATTTGGTGAGTTGGTGATTTAAAAACTTTGCCGATCGAGGGTCTACTTCACGTGTTTTGATGGGTTAATATCTATATGATTAGAGAAATGCTAGAGGCACTAACTAATGTACTAACTGAACATGTGGCATTCTTTTAATGGATGAATGCATCTATGTATTGCATCATGCATTGATGTGGTAATGAAGTGTACTTTTAGTGTAATAGTTTTTAAGTTATTTAGTGCCTCTAGCATTCCTCATATGATTACGATACTGATGAAGCAAGTTCTGTCTTTCACAGGGGTCAGCATTATCTTCAATTGGCGAATATAGAAGGGCTGAGGAGGCACACAGGCAATCAATTGAGCTTGATCCGAATTTCCTTGAGGCATGGGCTCACCTAACACAGGTATTTTCAATAGATAATCCTTATAATTTGCCTTTTAAGCACCACATGCATTGTTTAAGTAGTGAATCCTAGTGCAACTTGCAATGTAGTCTACTGAAAATGGGGAAGTAGTGAATACACTTGATTTGCTGCTAATTGAGCAACGTAAATGAAGAATCCCAAACTCTATTTGAGTCTTCTTCCTTGGGCTGTCTCACACATATTTTGCCATTTCATTGGCCCTTCTGGTGCTGACTGTTGGTGATATATAATTATTATGTTGTAAATAAATCAACAGAATATTGTAGTTGTTTGTGTTACGTGCAGTGCTCTTTTGAGTTCACATTTTTCGTGCTATACAGTGGTATGATACATTATTGTTGTGCCAAAAAAAAAAAAAAATTTGTTGTAGCAATGGTAGTAATAAAAATGGACGTCAGATTTCTGGTGCGTGGTGGCGACATTCAGTTCTGTGGTTCAGCTATTTAGCTATGTTACATGATGCATGTATGCTATCGGAGAGTTGGGCCACATCTTCAGCAGTTGTGATTCTTCTGGTTTGATGATTTTGTTGTGCTAGAAAAGTTAGGGTGATGTAGGACAGTTTTAGAACAATTCAATATTGTTGCCTACAGTACGAACCGTGGTGGTTTTGAGCTGGGAAACAAGAATAGTACTTAGGTAAGTGCGCAAAGAAGAAAGGAAGGAATAAAAAAAAAAAAAAAAGGAATACAGAGAAAGAGTGATCCTCTGTCGCATGGGTTAGGCGATTTCTGCGATGACCGCAGCCCCAATTACGATGACCGCAGCCTCGATACTCAAATTCAATAATCAACTCTATTCATAAAATGAAAGATTACATGAAGATTTATAAGCCATGAAGTATGCTATTCTACTTTCAAAAAGTCGAGATAGAATGAACCTAATATGTTTCAATGAACCTAACAATTAATTAATCTACATTGGATATGTCTTTGTGAATGAACCTAATGCCCCCAGTTATTTTTCACCCTTCATCGTCATCGACCGCGTCATCTGTGTAGATATTAAAACAGTTAACTCAACTCGTCTATATGACAAGTAACTTTACAAATAGTGTTGTTGTTGGATAGCTTGATTCACATTGTTGGACCTATTTTCCTTACAGCTTAAGCTTGTGGGAGAATTGGCGACTTAGCATGGTATGGTATTGGAGCTTTGTATCTAAGGGGTCCTGGGTCCTCTCTCTGTTTGCATTGGTTTTCTGTCTGCATTCTTCTCTGTTAGCATTCACTCTGTCTTCTGCATGGACATTTGCATCTGCACGTGCAAGATGGGGTTGCACGTGCAGGAGGCTGTTGAATCACTTGATATACATTGTTGGGCTGAGTTAACAACTTAAGGTTTCTTGACACGGTTATCTGACAGATGTTTTTAAATTTTGGTTTGTTGGCAGTTCTACCAAGATTTGGCAAATTCAGAAAAGGCTCTTGAATGCCTTCAGCAGGTTTTGCAAGTTGATGGAAGGTAGATATGTACTAACTCATTCAGATACCTGGTGTTATTAGTTAGGAGCGTAGGTGAAACTAAATTGGGATTTAGGGGAAAATCGATTTCAATTACCAATCTATGTCATTGTGTGGAAATTATTAAGATTAGATATTACTTGTTTCTTCTTCAATGATTTAGGAACTTGTTGGATCCAAGTGTCTATATTGGGTACGACTGTACAAGGGTTCGATACATACCCAGCCACCTCTGCTATCAAGTAGCCTTCTGTATTATGTATGCTTCTATTCCAGCTTCGGATATCGTCCCCTTGTGAAGTCCAAAAAATCCCTACCAAGGATTTTCCAACCATTCCCTTCCCAGAATTTGGAATCCAAACCAACCTGTTACCTCCATTACCTGTCACCTCTATTTCATTATATTCCTTGCCACTTCTAATCACGGCGTCCTTGGAAGCTGTAACGTTACTGGTTGGTTTCATATATACTCCTTCCACCCTTTTCTACGACATACCTTGTAGTTTGTTTGTTTTTTTTTTTTTATCAGAAAATCCCCCGTAGTTTCTTAGAAACCCATTAGCTCATAAGTGGAAACATAATGGATTTGTGGGAGCCTCTGCTTCTGTCCACCAAAGTAAATCTCCTCCCGTGTCCATAAAAACATCAGATTGTTTAACATAGCATGACAACATCATTTGGCTTGCACATTTTATGCTTGGGGGGAAAAAATGTTAGGTCTGAAGCGTTTCCATCCTATGGTTCACGCTGATCTTTTGTTGCTTGCTCCCCACTGTGATCGTTATTTGGGCTACACTATATTGAAACTTCAGACTTGTATTATGTTTCTTAACAGGTTTGCTAAAGCATATTACTTGCGTGGACTCGTACTCCATGGGCTGGGAGAGCACAGGTAACTTGTCCACCAACTTATGTTTAATCTTTTTCGCTTTTTTTGTTGGGGCATGTCCAAGTGCAATACTAATGCAACTACTGACTCGGAATAGTCTTTGTGATGTTAATTTCTCCGTCTACATAAGTGGCATTAGTTGGTGCTTTTTGCCTATTTGGTGGTATCCAATATTTTTTCTTCTTTTGCATCAAACCTTGTGCCGCAATCCTGTCTTTTTTCATCTCCTATGTATACAAGTTCTGTTCGTATGATTTCGGGCGCTTGGAGGGGGAAATTGGGAACAAACCTAACTTACTAATGTAATTTGCACAAAGGTACTGGCCTGAGACTAGAGAATCACAGTTTCATGCTTGCTGGCCTGATCTTTCCACTGACCAGCAATGGGCCCTGAGTATTTCTATCCGTATCGTAGTGCTGATAGACACCTGGATAATAATCTCAAAAAATGGATATTATTGCTTGAGAAAATTACATGGAGACCCCCTCGTCTATTTTCCTTTATCATTCAACTCCCCTCATGTAAAACCCAGCATACCCACCCCTTCAACCGTACTCCCAATCTCCTTTGAAATCATCACGGATCCATCTTCCAGTTGATGAACCTGAGTTACGGATTGTTCTCAATCTCTCTTGTCGTAATTGTACTTTCAAATGGAAAATGGGCAAACAAAATTGTGTAGATCAGCCTGCACATGCATTTCTCTGGCTTTGACTTAATTCACTCTCCTTTCTCTCTCACTTTTATGAACATATCATATGAACTTCTCAATAAGTCAACATGGTAATATGAGTTAGTGTCCAGTCTGAC
This sequence comes from Gaultheria prostrata, assembly GCA_036023075.1. Lineage (NCBI taxonomy): Eukaryota > Viridiplantae > Streptophyta > Magnoliopsida > Ericales > Ericaceae > Gaultheria > Gaultheria prostrata. The sequence continues at coordinate 5,891 of JAXBDA010010418.1, forward strand.
ATGAATGTTGTGGATTTAGCAATTGCTTCAGTTTCATACCAGAATTCCTATTTACACAAAGTGAACTTGGAGTTCATTTGTGTTTACTTTTTTGGGATCAAAGTAACAAGAAAGACTTAGACTGCATTTACTGGTTTCAACAGTGCAAGTGAAAGGAAATTCCTGTCTTCATATGAGTTCAAATTCATTCCATTATAATAGGTTTAGGAAGCATGATTTTGTGTGCAAAATAGTAAATTAATGTCATCTGACAAAGATAGGCCGGTGATAGGGGTGAAAGCAAGCTCATTCCTTCTGTTCCTTTCTTCTTTTCTACTCAACCAAACATTAGGAGAGGGCACTTTCCTTTCTCTAGCCAATCTTGTCCTTCCTTTGGATCTTAGAGATTTCCCTTTTTTGCCCGTCCTAGGTTACTACCGCATGGATCTTTAGTGCCAGGTCCAAAGGTTTCGCATCATTTCGGTACACCGACAGAGTGCTAGCTCTATCTACACCTTTTTCAGTTTCTATCGGCATACAGTTACCATTCCACTATTCATGCATGTAGTTATTTGTGTAGGAATGCTTGATTCTGTTAGCATTATGTTCTTTCTCTTTCAACAGGGGTCTTTTATCATGGTCTAACTATCTCACTTGAACTTGTGCAGGAATGCAATTAAGGATTTATCAGTTGGGTTGAGTCTTGAGAGCTCAAACATCGAGTGTTTATATTTAAGAGCCTCTTGCCGTCATGCTATTGGAGAATATAAAGAAGCGGTACTGGGGGATGTTTTCTCTGTTTTCCTATTTGAAATACTGATTGTCATGTTTCATTCGTCTTTGCTTTGATGTACTGACAGTACGTTTCATGATAAAGGTGAAAGATTATGATGCTGCTTTGGATTTGGAACTAGATTCAATGGAAAAATTTGTTCTTCAATGCCTGGCCTTCTATCAGGTTTGTGTGATACTATACACGTGCGTGTGTGTGTGCACGTCACAAGTATATAACCGAAGTCTTCTGTTTTCCAATGTGTGGTTGTAATGGGTGGGATGACTCTCATATATAATGCCTGAACCAAACTACTGTAACCTGCCTTATTTTGGATGCAATCATGCCAACGCTATTCAATGGGTAAAAGTTGTCCTCTACACTCTCCTCCAAGTTTGGCTGATAATTTACTTAGGGAACCTACACCCATCAGAAACCTTTGGTCCACTTTGCCTTATCATTTTACCATTCCTGCAGTCTCAATTATCTTAATTATCACCATTATGATGGGGATATGTGTGCGACTGTGCGTATAACCTATATTGTTTTCTCATCCAGTTGGTTCTTCCACATAATGATGATTTTGAATTAGCTATTAAGGTAATTTGAATGAATATATGGCCTTGACTAGTGCCTCTCACAATGATCTTATGATAGTGCAAGTTCATGAAATGCATAAAGATCCAAGTTACTTTGAAGCAGTTTTACTCTTCACTGTTAGATGGGACAATCCTCCGTTGGATTGTAAAATTTGGTTTTGATCATTTTCATCTCCCCTACTTATCTTTTCTTCTTCTCTTGCATGTATGCTGGGTTCTGTCTCCCTCAACTCCTTCTCTAATCTTCCACAATCATATTTCGGTTTCCCTTTGTGCAAATTAAGACGGTTCTAAAAACTGGCCAGGCCGGACAGGTTCAACCAGATGATCTGCTCGGCTGGTCCAGGTTCTTTCCCTTGGCTTATCATTTTTCCAATGACAATACTACTACATACAGTAGTACATATGACTGGTTTACTGATAACGACAAACGTTCTTGTTAGTTGTTAAGGCCTCATACAGCTGAGCTATTCTGAAGTTGTTGGCATACGTTCGTCATGTTTTCTACATGTCAACACTTTTTCCTCTTCATTTCTGACTTTTGCAATGGGGGAATGCTATTTATGTTGTATTATTGTATATGTGATGTGGAATAAGGTATTTTTCTTTTTTTGATTATAAAATTTATCTATGGCGTTTGATTCGGTTACACCTAATAGTTTAACCAGTGATCCATGATCCAGTCCATTTTTGGTTTTCTCACCAGAGTTTTTAGAAGATTGCTTGAAACAGAAACCAGTGGCCCATGATCTGGTCCATCTTTCGGTGCAAACTGGTTTTATGAACATTGCTTGAAACAGAGCGTTGTTGGCACTCTGGCACCCTAAATTAAAGTGTTCTATGTGCACCTTAATTTTCATCTCGCTGCCCTCTATCTGACAAAAATGTGGACTGTATTGGACCCTCCATGTCACTTCCATATCAGTGGTTCTTTTCGCTTCAACCACTTCGATACTACCTTGCATCTTGCTGCTCCCCCATTAAGCTGAACCATGTTGGCCCCATGTGAGACTAGCACGTTCGATTCCTTAGCTTTGGTCCTAAGTGTCTGGGGATGATCTCCACTGGCAGGCACCGTGTTACAGTCCAGTTACAAATGTAGGGTGCTCTGCGCATAAGGTGGCCTGAACTCCTGCTAATAAAAAACAAAGAAAACAAAAAAAACACTTGTTGGGTGCTAATCTGAGTTGCTGCTACAACCACAGGATGCCAAAGTGCAACCTTGTTCCAATGCACTAGATCTCTATAGTTAATTGGTAAAATGGGCTAGAGCTAACGGTCGGTCAAGATGCTCATGTCCTACAGGAGTACTTGTGCCTTGGTCAACCGTAGAGAGATGGCAGGCATCTCAATCGTTATGCTCCAAAAACATTCGCCATGCTCCATTTATCTTTATATGTGCTTAGTACACTGTTTTTTCATTTTAGACTTTACTCCACTTAGACCACTCCTTGCGGTCCTGTTACTGATAGAGCGAGGTTAAGTAGCGCAACCATCTATACCTTGTGTAGGTTTGATCACTTGCACTGTCACATATAGTCCAATGTGAAAGTACATATTTAGGTCTCAGTCGAACTTCTCCCTCACGTCACTAAGCAACGTTCTCCTGCGGCGATAAAAAAAAGAAATGTTCTGCTGCCTAGAGGTTGTGTTTCTTCCTCTGCACACGTCCATTGGTTCTCCCCACTACTTGTTCAACTAAAAGCAGTCCCACAGAACCTTCTCATGATGCTAGCCATGGCCTCAGCCTGCATATCAGTTGCTTCCCCCCAACAAACCAAATCGTCGGCCAAGAGCAGGTGAGTGCTTGGTCTGAACATTTGGACGTAGAGACAAATGCCATCTCTATCTCTCAGCCCGCAGACAAAAGAACTTCTCTTATAAGTAACGCCTACCAGTGCTCACAAGGGTGATTCCCTCCTTGGTGGAGCCTTTCACTGCAGATCTACTTGTACTGTTTTACATTACATAGCTTCAGCAGTGAGGCTCTCTCTCTCTCTCCATCTGCTTAAATCATACCTCACTCTTGCTATCCAAATTTGACATGGATTTATATTTGACAAGTTATGATTTTGTAATTATGCTATTTGCATGGATGAAATATAGGTTTCTTGCATCTAATTATAGAACTCTCAGGTTTAGCATCTTCTATTTGGTTTCATTTTTGTTGTTGCAATTGAGAATTCTATGTGCTTCTCATGCAGAAAGAAATTGCTCTGTATACTGCTGCGAAGATCACTACTGAGTTCAGTTGGTTCGATATCGATGGAGATATTGATCCTCTTTTTAAGGTAATAGAAGATGAATATTTCTTTATGTAAAGTTGCAGAGGAAGAGAACAACGTGAAAATATGAGGTGTTAGGTTTCCCCCTTTCTCATTCCACTATATATATGAACCAAGGTAAATGTACAAGACTACCCTTGGGTAGCAATACAACTATCAAATAAACCCCTAACTTAACACTCCCCCTCAAGTTGGTGCAAAGATATCTATCAAGCCCAACTTGAACACAATGGGGTGAAAACTTTTACTACTAAGACCCTTAGTAAATACATCAGCTAACTGGTCTTCCGATCTCACAAAAGGCATGCAAATCAAACCATTGCTCAGCTTCTCCTTTATGAAGTGCCGGTCAATTTCTACGTGCTTTGTTCGATCATGTTGGACAGGATTGTGAGCAATATTTATGGCAGCCTTATTATCACAGTAGAGCTTCATAGGACCACGATCTGGGAATCCCAAATCACGCAAATGGGTTTGGAGTCATAAAAGTTCACAAACACCATGAGCCATAGCTCTATACTCAGCCTCTGCACTGGATCTAGCTACCACTGACTGCTTCTTACTCCTCCAAGTAATCAGATTTCCTCCAAGGAAGGTGCAATAACCAGAGGTAGATCTCCTGTCATCAATAGAACCCGCCCAGTCTGCATCGGTGAAGGCTTCCAATTTCAAGTGACCATGATTGGAGAACAAAATCCCTTTACCTGGGGCAGATTTGAGATACCTCAAGATACGATAAACGGCATCAAGATGCACAGTACAAGGGTCATGCATAAACTGGCTAACAACCCCCACATCATAAGAGATATCTGGTCTAGTGTGAGATAGGTATATCAGGCGACCCACGAGTCTCTGATATCTCTCCTTATTTGCACACTCCCCCACATTGCTACCAAGATGATGATTGGCCTCGATGGGTGAATCGGCAGGCTTACAACCCAACATACCTGTTTCTTCCAAAAGATCTAGAATGTACTTCCTTTGAGAGATAAATATCCCTTTATCGGATCGTGCCACCTCCATTCCAAGGAAGTA
>JAXBDA010010419.1:0-10560 GCA_036023075.1 Gaultheria prostrata
TAAAGAATGAGTAAGACTGCTAACTGAGAGAAGGTTAGTGGAAAAGCTTGGCACATGAAGAACTGAAGTAAGTGACAGACTTGGAGAATAATGGATGGAACCTTTCCCAGAAATAGAAGAGAGAGATACATCTGCTACTCTGACCTTATCTTTACCAGAACATGGAGAATATGAATCAAAAAAGGAAGAGCAACCTGTCATATGATCAATAGCTCCAGAATCTATTATCCAAGGAAGCAACGAGGAAGCAATAGATGCACTAGTTTGAATACCTATGTGGGCAATGTGAGAGGAAGTAGAAGCCGTAGTAGATGAAGTGTCAAGCCTGGTCATAAGGCGCCTGAGAGTTTGTAACTCCCCCTGAGAAAGAGCACCACTAGAAGAGCTATCGAAAACCGAAGCATGTGACTGACCTCCACTTTGATCAGACAAGGTCTCCATAGCCGAAATATGTGCATGAGAACCGCGACCACCACCTCGACTACCACCTTGACTACCACCCCGTCCTCGCGAGGGACGACCATGGAGCTTCCAGCAAAACTCCCGGGTGTGTCGAGTCTTGTGACAATAGTCACACTGAAGCAAATCGCGATCAACAGAACTACTCTTATCCCCAACCTGATTCTGAGTGGCTTGACCATCCCGTGGAGTAGGAATGGCAGCCAAAGCCGAGCGGTCCGAAAGAGAAACATGTACCATAGCACTCCGTCTTTTTTCCTCCTGCTGAACACAAGCATAAGCCTCTGCTACAGTGGGAAGAGGGATACAACCTAATACTTGTACTCGAATCGGATCATACTCCATATTAAGGCCAGCAAAGAAGTCATAGATATGTTCTTCTTCAACCATTTGTTGAAATGCGGTAGCATCAGCAGTACAATCTGGGTGGAAGCTTTGATAGTAGTTAAGTTCCTGCCACACGCCCTTCAAGCCTGCATAATACTCAGCTAAGGACCGATGGTTTTGGTCCAACCCCCGTAGTCGCTTCCTCAACTCAAAAGCCTGAGCACCATTACCCTTTTGAGAATAGGTTTGTGCCACAGAAGTCCAAACTTGGTGTGGAGTGTCAAGAAACACGTAGGTTTGACTGATAGTGGGTATCATGGAGTTGAATAACCAAGTCATGACTTGAGCATTCTGAGTAGTCCATATTGCAAAGTCTGGACTCGTACCTGCTGGTTGTGGAACAGTCCCCGCGATGAACTTCAACAAGCCATTAGCAGTGATAGCAAAATTAAAAGTACGAGACCAAAACAAATAGTTGGAGCCATCCAACTTGATAGGGCAAATATTCAGTGGGGAGGTCCCAACACGATTCAACTCATCCTTGCCACTGCCAGGAACCTCACCCCTTTTTGGAATTTCAGCCATAGCAACCAGGAGGTCAGAAGGTTTCCAGAGATTGTTGGGTCAGTTCCAAGTGCTAACGGAGGTCGTACGGAAGTCACCTGAGGTTTTCGAAGGTCGCCGGAGGGTGTACAGTGCTCGCCGGAGGTTTTCGAAGGTCGCCGGAGGGTGTACAGTGCTCGCCAAGCTCGTCGGAGCTCAATCCAGGAAGTTTGGTATAGTTGACCGTGATAGTGTGGGTGTACAGTGGTCGCCGAGCTCGTCAGAGCTCAATACAGGTCGTACCGTGGTCGTTGGAGCTCGCCGGAGCTCGAACACCACTCGTTAGAGCTCGCCGGAGGTTGAACAGTGCTCCAGAGTCTATTTCGAGCTCAATACAGGTCGTACCGTGGTCGTTGGAGCTCGCCGAAGCTCGTACACCACTCGTCGGAGGTCGTCTGATAGCAACGATGGAGACCCAGTGGGTTACGACCTCAAACAACCACTCGTCGGAGGTCAAATGGTAGAGACGATGGAGACCCAGTGGGTTACGACCTCAAACAACCACTCGTCGGAGGTCAAATGGTAGAGACGATGGAGACCCAGTGGGTTACGACCTCAAACAGTGAGTGTCTAACGGCTGGGTCTTCTTCCTCGTTCACGTACAGGAGACGAACAGTGTGGGTTTCTCTTCTTGATCGACAATGGAGAACCAATCACAGATAAAGTCACAAACATCATCCTCTACGAAGCCCAATCCATGATCGGAGCTCTGATACCATGAACAAATGTAGAGAGATGACTGAAAATGTGTGAGATTAGGGTTTCCCTTTCTCATACATGTGTATATATAGAGACAAAGGTACAATGACTAAACTACCCCTAGGAACAATACACATAACAAATACACCCTAATTTAACAAAAAGTAATAAAGGCGACTCTTGAGAATTTTTTGTCAAAGTAATCTCTTTTGCCAAACATATGAGGAAAGTACTCCTGTTTTTAGACTATTTGTAAAATTACTCCTTAACGCAATCCTTCATTGCGTTTTTCCAGCATCTTCCACCTGGCAGACTCTTTAACGCAATCCTTTATTGCGTTTTTCCAGCAACTTCCCCATGTGGATGGGCCATGGGCAAAAACGCAATGGCTAATCGTTGTAGAATTGAAAAAGCGCAATTGATGATCGCGCTAGGGCTTAAAGCGCAATTGATGATCCCGTTATTATGGAAAAATGCAATGAAGGATCGAGTTAAGGAGTAATTTTACGAATAGTTTGAAAACAGGAGTATTTTTCCAATATGTTTGGCAAAAGAGATTAGTTTGACGAAAAATTCACTCTTGACCAAATACTTGAGTTTATAGATATTTTTGACATGCATGGTTGTGTATAGGGAAATGTTTTAAATATTGGCTGTTATTTACCGTATCGGCTCATACATAACGATCTTTTAGCCTTCAATACTCTTACACCTTGATATATACTTGTGAGATAGAAAATCGCAAAGAGCAATCCATTACATATGACATATCGGTCCATTTCTATTCAACTGATTGAGTCACGATCATTATGGCCGATACTACCATTACGGGTGATTTAAGCACTTTAAATTTTCTTTTTGTCAAAATTGATTTTTAAACATTCAGTACCGCAACAATCGATTCTCATTACGCATCGTTCAATACTCTCGATAACGTTACAACGTGGCTATTACCGTTATGTGTCCAGATATGGTCATTTAAAACCTTGGTAGTGGGCCTTATCATTTCTGGCCTTCTTTTTGTATATGTGTGGCCGTATCTTCATGCCTCTTTTAATATACTCTTAGTGTGAATTTTTAAGAGGAAAAGAAAAGAAGAATTAGCCTCAAATGTGGTAAGCAGTCACTTGATTTTTCCTTTCATATATTTTGTGATATATTGTGATACATTTTCCAAATGAAATTGAACTTTTAGGTACGAAGCCAAGTTCATTGAGGAAATTGTTAGTGAACTCAAAAGCAAGCTAACTGGCGAGCGCTTGAGGGTTACCGACCATCTAGTAAGTTTGGATTCTTGAACTAAGCGTGTTTGATTATGATTGATAGGTCAACTAGTTGGCATTCTTTTGCTTCTTGGAAGGGAGCTGGGTCCTGTAGTGACTATAGGGTGTAGTGAGTGAATCTCGGCCGTTAAAAGTGTTTTTGACGGCGGAGATTGTCACTACAACCTTGTAGTGAGTTGCAGGGGCGGAGCTAGGATTTTTGATAAGGGGGGTCAAAATTTGAACTATGCGCGATTCACCGAGGGAGATCAATCTCACCCATAGAGTTTTTTTTTGGGAGTTTTTTTTTTTGGCAGAGAGGGAGAACGTAGAAACCTGGAGACATTTGGGGATTTTGTGCCAATGGTTCTCTATTTTCCCCCCTTATTTTTCTAAGTACCAAACCTTTTAAATAGGTTGGGGCAACTAGGAGGTGTAAAGTGGGGTCAAAATAGCAAAAATTTGGGTAAAATTAGAACCATCCCTACAGAAATTTTGGGGTCAGACTGACCCCATTTGTCTCTGGTTCCCTCCGCCCTTGGTGAGTTGCTCACTACAAGTCCCCCGGTCCCGGCGTGGAATGGGGGAAGGGGTGGAATAGGGAGATGACAATTGCTACACTTGTGTACTATTCAAACCATGGTAGACATGATGACTAGCAGAGCCAAGATTTTTATCATGAAGGAGCCGAATTGACAAATATGGATTTTTTTTTTGACAAAAGTGGACTCTCCTTTTTACATATTATATATTCTTTTCCTCCATGTATGATAGTATGGTACAATACGTCGGCAATGGGATTTAGCAGCCGCACACAAATCTTTGGAGGGCATGAGAACATTTGATCATTATTTATATTTTGGTCAATTAAGTTTGCATCTGGCTAATAATTGTTTTGTTTTGTTGTTTGGTTTTCTTTAAAAAAAATTGAGTGATCTGCACGTAGGTTTTGTTTTTCCGAGTAGCAACAGTAGAAGAGTCATTGTACTCTTTCAGATTCTCTCAATGCTTTTCTTTTTATTGATTTCATCTTTTTATCTTTAATAAAATTCTCTTAAAAAATAAAAAAACTACAATACACTACTACGTAAAGTGTTCTGTTTGTTTTTTTTTTTTTAATTTTTTTTTTAGCAACTAGAACACCCAAATACTTTATATTTGCTTTTGTTTTATTACACAATTAGGAGGAATTGTTATAGATCACGATAAAACTACTTGAATTGAAGACAAGCTTAATTTTTGAGATTAATTGCATATTGATATCCTGACAATTTAAATGTACAAAAAGTACTTTTGGAAGTATGAAAATTTGGGGGTGCTAGGACCATCGCCGGCCCCAACACACCTCTGCTCTTCCCCAAACTTAATTTCTTCTCTCAAATATTGGAGAATGCCAGAGGGAGCTTCATTTCAGATATATTAAGAAAAGAAAAGAGCAAAGTAAATGTATGTTGATGATGGATGTTGGAGGAAAATAAAATCATCATATAACCACTAGGTACAAGAAAAGATAATTCCATTCATGTTTTGGCAGTAAGTAGTTATGTGTGGATTTATCTTTCTAATGCTAATGCTTGAATCTTGCATTTCTCAAGGGAAGCAATCGAATGCAAGGAAAATAAATTTGCATGAATTTTTTAACAACGTAATTGCTGCAGTTCATTGCTACGTTTCTTTCTCTTGTTTGTATTTTGCAAAATGAATTAAAATTGCTTTCTCACAACCGTCAGAATATTATTGAAGTATTCTTCATGATATTTTGGTGACCTCAACCCTTTGCTATTTCTTTGTTTGCAGGAACTTGACAAAAACTTGCAAAATCTCAAGAGAAAGTTAAGAGTACTTGACAGGTCAGGAGAATGATGTAAATGCAGAAATTAGCAGTGCAGAGTCACAGCCAAGGAAAAGACGAAAGAAAGAAGTAGAAGTATGGCTCAGTGATGTGCAACAGGTGAAGGACGATGTGCAAATACTTGAGAAAGAAGTAGTTGGAGAAAGGAAGGTCTTCTCGCGAGCACTGTTGGGAAAGCATATCCTCAAGAAGATTCAAAAGGTCCAAGAACTTCAACAAAGGGGACGAGTTTTTAATGGTTTGCTGGTCAATGACCTTCCAATTGGCAGACTGTTGATTCCACCAACGAAAGATTTTGTTGATTCCATGAAGGCAAGGAACAAAAAGAACATTTGGGAATGCTTGATGGACGAGGATTTTAGAAAGATTGGCGTTTACGGAATGGGGGGCGTTGGCAAAACAACCGTTATGAAGCACATTCACAATCTGCTCTTGGACGAAAGTGGCAAGTTTGATAGTGTTTTCTGGGTCACCGTATCTAAAGCATTCAACATTACGATGCTACAGAGGGACATCGGTAAGGTGCTAAATTTAAGTCTTTCGGATGTTGAGGATGAAACAATAAGAGCATCGCAATTATATGCAGTGCTCTCCAGGCGGAAGAGGTATGTCCTGATCTTAGATGATCTATGGGAGGCATTTTCTATGGAGGGGGTCGGTATACCGGAACCAACTAGATCTAATGGGTGTAAACTAGTGCTAACTACACGATCGTTAGAAGTGTGTAGAAAGATGGATTGCAAAGATGTTAAAGTGGAGCTTCTCTCGGAGCAAGAAGCGTTGACACTATTTATCAGCAAGGCCGTTGGACATGACATGATGCTTTCTCCAGAAGTGGAAGAAATTGCAACTAAAGTTGCCAAAGAATGCGCGTGTTTGCCGCTTGCAATTGTTACAGTGGCAGGAAGTATGAGGGGATTGAATGGTAAGCGTGACTGGAGAAATGCATTAAATAGATTGATCAGCTTGACAAAAGACGCCATTGATGGTTTTTGAGCAATTGAAATTTAGTTATAGTCGCCTAGGAAATAAGGTGCTGCAGGATTGTTTCTTGTATTGTTCTTTGTATCCTGAAGACTATGACATCCCCGTGGAGGAGCTGATAGAGTACTGGATCGCGGAAGGATTTATCACTGATCTTGACAGTGTGGAAGCGAAGTTTGACGAGGGTCATGCTATATTGCGTAAACTCACAAGTACCAGCTTATTGGAGATATCACGGAGGGATTGGGTTCGTGTTCATGATTTGATTAGAGATATGGCTCTCAGAATAACTCAGAGTAGTCCTCGGTTCATGGTAAAATCTGGTGTGACCTTAGTAAGTGTACCACATGAAGAGTGGTCTGAAGATCTTGAGAGGATTTCCTTGATGTACAGTTCGATGTACAATACCACGTGTAAACTTCCTAAGAGACCACCTAATTGCCCTCGGCTTACCACCTTACTCTTGAGGAGGAGCGGATTGTCAGAGATTCCGGATTCTTTCTTTACCTATATTCGTGGTCTTGAGGTGTTGGATTTGTCCAATAACATGATAAAGTCGCTGCCAGAGTCCATCTCCAACATGGAGAATTTGCATGCCCTGATACTGGTGCAATGTCAGCACCTAGTTTATGTTCCATCGCTGGAGAAAATGAAGGCTCTGAAAGTGTTCAAATTGACTGAGTCAGATTAAAAAAGCACCGAAAGGTATAGAAGAATTGGTTAATCTCAGAGAACTCGACCTCTCTTGCAATTTGAAACTAGAGACGTTTCCTGGCAGTATTTTACACAGGCTCTCAAAGCTCCAATGCCTTCGAGTTAAGGGGATGGCAGTAGGAGTGTTAGCAAAAGATCTCGTGTGCTTGAGGCAATTAAAAGTCGTCGCCATCCGATTGCGCAGTATACTGGAGTTTACTCGGTATGTGACGTCTCAGCAGTTCCAAGGGTTGGAGAAGTACTATCTTGCGGTGGGAAAACTTATTTTGCAGCATTTAGATGAAGGAAATAGAGTTTTTATTAACAACTCTGAAGGAATTGGAGTAGATCAGCTAGTGCTCCCCAACAACATAACTTCCTTGGAGCTTTGCGGATTCCACGATCTCATTAGCTTATCAGCTAATCCGTCCTTGAAAGATGCCAGACATGTAAGCAGAGTTAAGGTCGAAGCCTGTGATGGTTTAGAATCCATTTTGTCATCATCATCCTTCTTAAAGGACGGCCAGATCTCTCTCAGAACTGTCGAGTCATTTGATTCAACTGATTTACCCAGTTGTAGAGTACTCTTTGACAGTATCGCGCCACCGCGCAACATTTCCTTCAACCTGAAGAGATTGAGCTTCGACAGATGTGATAGTGTGAAGAACATTTTCCCTGCGCAGTTGTTGCAGAACTTCCCAAACCTCGAGGTACTTAGAGTGGACAAATGTGAGAATGTAGAGGACATAATAGTGGGAGAAGAAGAGATGAGTGATAGCAACACAATCACACTCCCAAGACTCCGGTTGTTGCGTCTATCTTATCTACCAAGATTGACGAGCATATATACTGGAATAATGGTGTGTGAATCTGTGGAAATTATTGATGTAAAGGGACTGTCCCATGGTAAGGAGTTTGCCTCTTTCTTTGCACGTGAATAATGACCAAGCAACAGCACCACCTGCTCTCAGATGCATTAACGGAGGAGAGAAATGGTGGGAATCTCTGGGATGGGATGACCCCCTCACCAAAACCATTCTGGAGCCTTCTTTCGAAAGGAACTGTTATTGGTAAAGTCTCCCCCCAGTTATTTGTGTTTCTGTTAAAAAAAAAAAAAAAGTTATGTGTGTTGTGTTTTTAACCCTACATTAATTGTGAAATTATTCAGTAATATGGGAGCACCTCCATGTGGTGCTCCTGACCACTTTTCAACCACACAATCTCGTGAAGTTCCAACTAAGTAGGTGGACCCCACATAAATGTGTGATTCAAGAGTGGTTCGAAGCGCCATGTGGCGCTTCCAAACTATGACTTTTTAGAAGTTCGTGTCACTTTTCAAATAATTATATATTGTAATTTATAATGATTTATGCAATTTTAAAAAATATTATCTTATAAAACTAATCGAGATCTATCAAACAATATCCATATTGGATATAAAATTTACTACCAATTTAAAAATATCACTACTTTTTTTATCTGGTTACAATAGAACGAGGGATAAACAAATCCGGACGGAGGGAGTACTACTAAATAATTACTCACATTAATTGGCGTTGACAAAGTGATTTGGAACAATATTCTCAATCAAAGTAATTGTTCTGGAATCCGAGGTCCCAGTAGCGCTCGTTTCAACCGTCTAAAGTGTTTTTTAATGGTCCAGATTAAAAAAAAAAAACTCTTCTGGGTAAGAGTTAACTCTTCCATGCAAGAGTTAAATTTTAAGTGGAAGAGTTTAATTTTAAATCCGAACTATTGATTGCTGAGATGGATGGTTGGGAGGGGCGCTACATCCCTGTTGCGCGGAAGGGGCGCTACAGGGACCCTAGATCCATCTTTCCGATGAATGTTCTCGTTTGACTAAAACTTATGCCTAGCACGCAACTTACAACTTCTTGTTCCTTAAGAAAAGGGAAGATTTCAAAATACTCCCAAACTTTGACCTCAATGTCTGACCCTCAAATTTAAAAACTTTAATTATATTCGTTAACTATTTTTCCATTTTGGAAATAGACCCTATAGTCTCAATATGTCAAATTACTAACGAGATTTGCTGACTTGGACATTTGGTTCTGTTAAATATACTTATGTGGTATCGAATCCCACATAAAATGTGACACATGTACATCAACTCCTCTCTCTCTGTCTCTCTCTCTCTCCTCTTGTTCTCAAATAGATCATATTCTCCCCACACCCTCTGTCCCTATTCCTTTCTGTTTGATCTGCACTCTTTACTAAGGAAATTCTCCTCATGTAACCAAAAATCAAGAGAAAATGAAGGTTTGTTTCCTTACTCGGGTCTATCTTCGGTCCATTCTACCCTTATCAATTCTGATTCCCCAAATTTTTTTTGTTAGATTCTGATTCGCCCCTCCCCATTTTGTTATAACCGTGATTCAAACTCCTAGCTGATTAAAGCTTAACGCGACTATTACCTAATTTAGAACTCTTTTTGTTTGGGGTTTTTGTGTTTTTGAAAGGCATATATTTTGCGCCGTCAGATTTTGACTCAAAGGGCACGAATCCAACGGTCAAAATTGATTCGTGGGCATTCAACTATAGTCTGAGAAGGAATTTGCCAGGAGTGTGAAAGAAATATTTTGGACAGTCCAAATCTGTTATGGTAAATTTATTACAGTACAAAAATACCACCGAACAACTCAATACATCTGGACTGTCCAAAACACGGATGAATGACCCGGATGAGCCGACTTGAAAAAGGGTGAAGGACTTATATTAATTTGCACTTATATATATTTTTTTGAATAGGCATTTTCTTTAAAATTGAGGGATTAGTGTTCATACAATATAATGTTAGTCATGGGTAGCTTCTTAAGCTATGAATAAGAGAGAGAATCAAGGGAATATACTTTCTTGGAATTCTTGTTCAACTATTGATCAGATTTCCAATCACCTCATATTTAGAAGGTTTTCCAAATTTTGTCTTGATAAATCTCCATAGAGAATTTAAGAGACAAGACTATCAATCTATCGAGGATATTGATCTTTTATGGGTACGATGTGTTGTTATTTGCAGGGATTGAATCAAATTGCGATGGATATGAAGGACAAGAGATCCAGCTATTGTAGCGGCCACATTGGGGAAGCTCTCCCACGCACAGATACTCAGAGTTGAGCCAGTAAGTGCATCTCTAATTGTGTGTGTGGATTAAAAATGTAGTGTTATATGATATAAAAGTGTAAAAAGTGGATATCATTTTTGTGTTTGTTATAACAAAATTAATCCTAAACCCAACCACTGGTAAATAATTTGATAGATGGCGACGGAGTTGGCGGATTTCTCGGAGATGGTTGACGGGTTCCATTAGTGATGGTTGCTTGGTGGGATCGATGGGCTTTATTGCCTTTGGTAGATGGCGACGGAAATTCCTGAAGGACAACCAAGTCCGAGGCGACGGTTGGAATGGTGAGTGTCTTTACTCATGTTTGGAGAGAGAGAGGGAACAAATCTGGAGATAGATCGCAGCTGGGAAAAGATTTCACAATCATGGGAATGAAACGGTAGGTGGCAAAAAGAAGAGGAGAGGGCAAGGAACAATAATGATACATACACACACTTTCAACCACACACAACCACACACCCTCTCACATGTGGTGGGGCCCACCCCATGTGGGACCCACAGTGGGCCCCACCACATGTGAGAGGGTGTGTGGTTGAAA
>JAXBDA010010420.1:0-10559 GCA_036023075.1 Gaultheria prostrata
TAGTTGGTTTAGGTCCTTTGGTATTTGCCGTGAAACAATATTTGTAGAGGACATATTTGAAAGGACTAAGGACTGAGGACTCTGGACTACTAACTTCTGACTTCAGAGGTTGGCTTTTGCCCCTCTTTTTTTTTTTTTTTTTTTCTAACTGCTAACTTCTAGCCATGGAGGTTTACCCCGGCTGTCTAACCTAACTCCTAACTTCGGAGGTATATCTCTCCGGTTTACATACTGTCTTAATTTTTTTTTTTTTTTATTTTATTTTTTTTTGGTGGAGGTTAATCCTTCCTACTTTTCAATTATTTTTATTTTCTTCAGAGGTTGGTTCTACCACCCAATTATATTCTTGTTTACTAACGTTTGTTATTGCAGCGCTCGCAGGTGCTAAAAAAAAAGGCTCGGGATTTCATCACCCGTTCCTTCGCTATCGTTTGTAAATGGTGTGTTTAGTTGTTTATGTCTGCTAGTCGTTGGGTGCAAGATCCTAAAAAACGTTGGGTTCGTTCTTAAACTACTAAAAGGTTGTCGAGTTATTTTGAAATGGCTGAACGAGAGGTTGAAATTGTCCCTCCTGCGAGGACGATGAGGGAACGTCTCAATCCAACTCGTGCAACTACTCCGTCGTGTATAGTGTTGCCTACACCCACTGCTGGCAATGCTAATGTGTTTGTGGTTAAACCGGGGATGTTAAATTTGTTGCCCCATTTTCGTGGTTTAGATTCTGAAAACCCTTACACACATGTGAGGGATTTTGAAGATGTAATCGGCACAACGTGTAACAACCCGGCCCAATTAGAGTCAACGCATCTTAAACTGTTTCCGTTTTCATTAAAAGAAAAAGCAAAAAATTGGTTCAACGCACTTAAGCCTCAATCAATCCTCGATTGGAATGGAATGCAAGAAGAATTTTTCTTAAAGTTCTTTCCTACGCACAGAACCAACGCCTTGAAAATGCGATAGAGTCTTTCAAGGACTATGAAAATGAACCATTTCACAAGTGTTGGGAGAGGTACAAGGACTGTTTGAATGCAGTCCCGCATCATGGCTACGATGAATTCCAAAAAGCTAGTTACTTTTACAAGGGAATCTCTCCTCGTAATCGTCAATTCATAGACATGATGTGCAATGGGGTATTTTTGGATAAGCTACCCGGTGAGGTACTTGAGTATTTTGACTTTTTGGCCGAAAGTGATAAGTCATGGGATTACTCTGATCCAAATGAAAAGACTAACCAAGTGGTTAGTCATGGCCAAGTAAGTCCAGGGAAGTACATTTTGCGAGAGCAGGATGATCTTTCCCAGAAAGTCGCTCAACTTACTCGTAAGTTGGAGAAATTGGAGATGACAAAAGCCGTTGAAGTGGCCGCTGTGGCCAAGACTGAGGGGATGTGTGTTATCTGTGACACACAAGGGCATTCAACCAATGATTGCCCGACAATACCTGCTTTCAAAGAGGTACTCCAAGGCCCCAGTTCCGGGACAGAGCAAGTTGAAGTCAATGCTCTGAACCAAGTCCAGAACCAGAATAGGAACCCAGCCAATTCTCCTTACTCCAACACTTACAATCCAGAGTGGAGGAATCACCCGAACTTTAGATGGCGCACCAATGAAAACCAAGGACCTCCCCAAGGTCCACCTCAGCAGAATTACCAAGTCCAATACCAACAACCTCTACCAAATTACCAACCACAACAGACTCAGGGACCTCCTAGGTACCCACAGCAACAACAACAGGCATATGCACCGCAGGGACCACCCATGGCCCCTCAAGCGTATCAACCACCTCATAAGCGTAGTATTGAGGAAACCTTACAAATGTTTATGCAAAGTCAACATGCAATTAATGAGCAGAATAAGGAAGTCATTGGAGATATTCGTACCCAATTGACTAAATTGACCTCTTCTGTGGGGGTCATGCAACAAGAAAAGGGCAAATTTCCTGCCCTGCCCTCAGGCCAATCCTCAGGGCCAACACTTCGTGAGTAGTTCATCTGGAGCTAGCTCCAATGTTGAGGAGGCAAAATCAATCACCACATTGAGAAGTGGTAAAGAAATTGATAATCATGTGGGTGTGAAGCCTAAACCTGTCAAATCTTTAACACCACCCCCGACTCCTGCTGAATCACCAAGTGGTGATACTTCTGACACTCAAGAGATTTTGAAACCTATTGTGACAACTTGTCCAATCCCAGCTCCGTACCCTCAGAGATTGAGGGTAGTGCCAAAATCATCATCAAATCCAGAGATTTTTGAGTTGTTTAAGCAAGTCAAGATCAACATCCCTTTGCTGGATGCGATTAAGCAAATCCCGTCTTATGCGAAATTTCTGAACGACTTGTGCACTATCAAGCGTAAGCTGAATGTGCAAAAGAAAGTCTTTCTGACTCAGCAAGTGAGTTCCATAATTCAGACGGCTGTTGCCCCAAAGTATAAGAACCCAAGGTGTCCCACAATTTCTATTATGATTGGGGGCAAGAAAATTGAGAAAGCCTTGCTTGACTTAGGAGCAAGTGTGAACCTACTGCCTTATTGTGTGTATGAACAGTTAGGTCTGGGAGACATGAAACCAACTCCGGTAACTCTCCAATTGGCTGATAGAAGTGTTTGAGTACCGAGAGGTTTGGTTGAGGATGTCTTAGTCCAAGTAGACAACTTTGTTTACCCTGTGGACTTTGTAGTACTTGATACCCAGCCAATGGCTAATCCCTAAGCTCAAACTCCAATCATTCTTGGTCGTCCCTTGTTGGCAACGTCAGATGCAATTATTCATTGTCGAAATGAGTTATTGAACATGACCTTTGGTAACATGAAGTTGGAGTTGAATATTTTCAATATCAATAGCCAAATGGGGGATGATGAAGACATCCACGAGGTGAGCATGGTTGACACTTTGGTGCAAGACCAAGTGTCCTCACTTTTGTGTGACAATCCAATAGAAAAACTCCTCACACTTGAGGAAATGAATGCTGAGTTAGACTATCTTGCCTCTTTGATTTTTGAAGAAGAGGAAGTTTGTGGGATCAATAGCTGGTCCCCTACTTTTGAGGAGCTACCTCCTGTTAAGAAGAAAATCCTACCTTCAAGTGTGGCACCTCCTAAGTTAGAGATTAAAGCCCTCCCTGATACTTTGAAGTACGCTTTTCTTGGCGTCAATGAGACCTTCCCAGTGGTTATTTCTTCTTCTCTTGAAGAACGCCAAGAATCTGAATTGTTAAAGGTCTTGAGGAGGCACCAAAAAGCAATTGGTTGGACCATCGCTGACATTCAGGGAATCTCTCCCTTGATTTGCACTCATCGTATCTATCTTGAGGATGATGTGAAGCCTTTCCCGCCAGCCACAGCGTCGATTGAATCCTATCATGAAGGACGTGGTTAGGGCGGAAGTTCTTAAATTACTTGATGTCGGAGTCATCTATCCAATAGCTGATAGCAAATGGGTAAGCCCAATCCAAGTGGTACCCAAGAAGGCTGGAGTCACAATTGTAAAAAATGATAAGAATGAGTTAATTCCTACTCGAGTCGCCACAGGTTGGCGAGTGTGCATTGATTACCGAAAGCTCAACGCTTGCACACGGAAGGACCACTTTCCTCTCCCTTTCATTGATCAAATCTTGGAGAGGGTGGCTGGTCATGCTTTTTACTGCTTCCTAGATGAATATTCAGGATACAATCAAATTGAGGTCGCTCTTGAGGACCAAGAAAAGACAACTTTCACATGTCCTTTTGGAAGGTTCGCTTATCGGCGCATGCCTTTTGGCTTGTGCAATGCCCCTGGCACCTTCTCTAGGTGTATGATGGGCATATTTAGCGACATGATTGAGAAAATCGTGGAAGTATTCATGGATGATTTCTCCGTGTTCGGTGACTCCTTTGATTCTTGCCTTGAGAATTTGGAGAAAGTCCTAGTTAGGTGTGAAGAGAAGCACCTTGTGTTGAATTGGGAAAAGTGTCATTTCATGGTGACCCAAGGAATTGTGTTGGGGCATATTGTTTCTTCTAAGGGGATAGAGGTTGATAAGGCAAAAATTGAGTTGATTTCTCACCTCCCTACCCCGAAATGTGTCAAGGATATCCGTTCTTTCCTTGGACACGCTGGATTTTATCGCAGGTTCATCAAGAACTTTAGTGCGATATCGAGGCCATTGTGCAATTTACTATCAAAAGACACCCCTTTTGTTTGGACTAGCGATTGTGAGGAGGCATTTTCAAAGTTGAAATTGAGCCTTACGACTCCTCCTATCATGCAAGCACCTGATTGGAACCTTCCTTTCGAGTTGATGTGCGATGCTAGTGATTATGCAATTGGGGCAGTTCTGGGCCAAAGACGGGATAAGAACCCGCATGTGATTTACTATGCAAGCAAAACTCTCAATGAGGCTCAAATGAATTACTCCACCACTGAGAAGGAGTTGCTTGTCGTGGTCTTTGCTCTGGACAAGTTCAGGTCCTACATCATAGGTTCGCCTATTGTTGTCTATGCTGACCACGCGGCATTGAAGTATTTGTTGACTAAGCAAGATGCTAAGGCGCGTCTCATTCGTTGGATTCTCTTACTCCAAGAGTTTCATTTGGTTATCAAGGATAAGAAAGGAGTGGAGAATGTAGTCGCCGATCACTTGTCACGTTTAGAGTTTGAGGATAAAACCTCGAATCTCCCAATTTTGGATACTTTTCCGGATGAGCAGCTGCTTGCTGTTTCTGAGATCCCGTGGTATGTGGATATTGTCAATTACCTTGCCATAGAGTAGCTGCCTAGTCACTGGATTCCTCAAGAGAGGAGGAGATTTCTTGTAGAGGTGAAAAGATTTTTCTTTGATGATCCTTACTTGTTTAAGTATTGCCCGGATCAGATTGTCCGGAGGTGTGTGCCTAATTCGGAGCAACAAGGTATTATTACCTTTTGCCACACGGAAGCGTGTGGAGGCCATTTCTCTTCCAAAAAGACCACTGCCAAAATCTTGCAGTGTGGATTCTACTGGCCAACTATGTTCAAGGACACGTTCGAATTTTGCAAATCTTGTGAACGTTGTCAACACCTCGGAGGTGTGACCCGTCGTAACATGATGCCATTGAACCCCATTTTCACAATTGAAATCTTTGATTGTTGGGGTATTGATTTTATGGGTCCATTTCCGTTGTCACACGGATACCTTTATATTCTCTTGGCTGTGGACTACGTGTCCAAATGGGTTGAAGCTGTCCCCACTCGTACTTATGATCACAAAGTTGTGATCAATTTTCTGAAAGAGAATATCCTGTCTAGGTTTGGGATGCCGCGTGCCATAATCAGTGACCAAGGGACTCACTTTTGTAATAGGCCTTTCGAGGCCTTGATGAAAAAATATGCTATCACGCATAAGGTGTCGATTGCATACCATCCCCAGACCAATGGTCAGGCCGAGCTTGTGAATCGAGAGATTAAGAATATCCTTGAGAAAACAGTTAATCCAAACCGAAAGGATTGGTCACTTCGATTGACTGATGCCTTGTGGGCGTACCGTACTGCGTATAAGACTGTCTTAGGGATGTCTCCCTACCGGCTTGTTTATGGCAAGGCTTGCCATTTACCAATTGAATTGGAACATAAGGCATATTGGGCAATTAAACAGTTGAATTTTCAGTTGCCCGCTGCCGGTGTTCACCGGAAGCTCCAACTGAATGAGCTTGAGGAAATTAGGAGAGATGCTTATGATAACTCGAGCATTTATAAAACCAAGGTCAAAGTGTTTCATGATAAGAACATTTCACGTAAGAACTTTGAAATTGGTCAAAAAGTGTTTTTGTATAATTCTAGACTCCACCTGTTTCCCGGTAAATTGAGATCTCGTTGGACTGGCCCATATGTTGTCAAAACTGTTTTTCCTCATGGGGCAGTGGAAATTGAAAATCCTACCAATGGTCATACTTTCAAAGTTAATGGGCAAAGGCTTAAGCCATTTCTTGAAAATCTTGTTTTGAAAGAAGTTGAAGAAGAGTTAGTTGATCCTGTTTACACGGACAACACCTCCGCCTGATTCTATTTGCGCTGAAAGTAGTCTAGGAGACTATAAATCCTTGGAGGATGAGATACCTCTAGTGTTTTCCGTGCTCGAACGGATGTTTGGACGGTCTGGTATAGCCACCCGAAATTTGAGCTACGTATGGACTGTCCACAGTCTCAAGTTTCGGGGAGAAAAGTAGTACCCGTACAATTGCGTGAAGATTATTTGACTGTTTTAATTTTTGTACATATTGTTGGTTGTGGAAACTCGGCTATCACGGAGCGAGTCGGTACTAATCATTTTCTCTTAATAGGTAATTGGCAATTCAGTCTTTTGCAGGGTGACCACGCTACTGTACCAGCCTTGGTAGTTTGGGTCCAACTTGGCGGTGAGTGCGGCATTCAGGAGCCCTAAGCAGGGGTGCGGCGAAATGTCGCAGTTGTAAGGCCTATAAAGTCATCGGGGACGGCCCTGTGCGACTAGCTGTGGTCCCGAATGGGGCCGAAGGAGGGAGCCTTGTAAGCATTGCCAATGACGAACAGAGCGGATGATGAAAAATTCCTCAAACTTGGTCGAGGTATAAGGTGGTTGACATTCCACCCCGTCGGTACATTTCCATTCCTCCCTTGCTTTAGCCTAGTCCGAAACCATTTTATTTGTTAATCCTAAGAAACCGGATATTCGGAGGGATGGTTGTGGAGTGCTTTGGGAGCCAGAGCCCTAAGCAGGGGTGCGGCGAAATGTCGCGGTTGTAAGGCCTATAAAATCGTCGGGGACGGCCCTATGCGACTAGTTGTGGTCTCGAATGGGGCCGAAGGAGGGGGAGCCTTGGAAGCATTGCCAATGACGAACAGAGCAGATGATGAAAAATTCCTTAAATTTTATTTATTTTTTATTTATTTTTTATTTTTTATTTTATTTTTTTTATGATAATAATAAAAATTTTATTTTTAAATTTTGTTATTATTTTTTTAATTTTTACTTTTTAATTTTAATTTTAATTTTTTTTAAGTAAAGTAAAAAAATAAATTTTTTTTTTAATTAAAAATTTTTTAAAATTTTTTTTTTTTTTAAAAAAAAAATTAAAAAATAAAGTTTTTATGTTTTTTTAATTTAGTTTTTTTTTTTAAGAAAAAATAAATAAAATTTTAATTTTTAATTTTTTTAAAAAAGATTTTTTTTTAAAATGTGAAAAAAAATAATATATATATATATTTTTTAATGTTTTTTTTTTATGGTGGCTTCGCCCGGGTAAAATAATGTAATAATAATTATAATATATGTATGTAGACTAAAACTATAATAAAATAATATGATGTAATATGTATATATATAGTATGTGAAAATTATAATATAATAAAATATAAATTAAGATAAATGAAAAAAAAAATATCAGGAAGGAAGAGAGAACATGGCCGGCTGGCATGTGTTCCACTGGGTCTGCAACGCTCTCGACTGATATTCAAAACGGAGTCCGATAGGAGTGCCGGAACAGTCAAATTTCTTATTTTAATATCGGGAATAAAACGGTATAGCTCATGTAATTTATTGACTTTGGCAAGCACTCCGTAGGACATAATCTGGTATCAACCGCGCTCCGCAATTTACTTTCCATTTCCAATTCCCAGCCGACCAATTTTTCCACTATATTCCTTTTTGTTTTTTTTAATTAAATCAAATTTCCTCCAGCAGCTTTGACAAAGTTGAATGGAAAATGATCCGGTGCTTTACACTCATGCATGTTCTCCGCAGCAAATGTACCATATTTACACTGTTCTAACCTGAAACACTCAAAACAAACCTTATGCGCAATATCTTATAAAAATTAATAATAAACATAATAACTAGATCAAATTTGAGAACTTAAGCCCACAAATATTACATATTTGTGTGCTTATCACTCACCAAGAGCTTCCTCAAAATTTTGGTGCGGTACGAGGGAAATTCTTGTCAGTTCAGTGATGGCTGATTATTCCTATTTTGAGATCAAGATCTTTTAAGAACAATAAAAATCCTGGAGGCCCTTAAACAACAATACTACATACATCCAGTCTCACAAGTAGGGATGTAAACGAGCCGAGCTGAGTTTAGTAAACGAATTGGCTCAAGATTGGCTCGTTAGTAAACGAGTCGAGCCAAGGTATTTCACTTAACGAGTCTCCTTGAACAAGCGGAGCCTATATAAACAAGCCGAGTTTTTGCGAGCCGAGCCGAGATTTAGGAGCTCGTTTAATGCACGAGCCTAAAACTCGAGCTCAGCTCGATTACTAAACGAGCCGAGCCGAGCAGCTCGGTTGCATCGGTTCGTTTGCAGCACTACTCACAAGCCAACTAGCTGGAATAAACATGTGAACTCATGCAAGATAGTGGAATAAACATGTGAACACATGCAAGATAGTACAACTGAAAATTGATCTCCATCTGTTGGGAATAGTGAGAACTATGGTTTGCAGGAAAAACATATCAAAATTTTCCAACAATAAAAAGAAGACACTACAATGCCCGAGACCTAAGCCCCAATATTCTGCGATTTGGTTGAGGATCACACCCTCATACTTGACCTGGAACCACTTCATGGCGTCATCCTTAATTTGTGACCCTGTGCTGAATTCCAACACGAGACTTGCACTGACGACGACGTCCAACGCGATACCCGGGGCATTCCAAGACAACATAGGAACCATGCCGTATATTCCAGTTGAAGGATCATACCTGAAAAGGAAAGATAAGCAGTCGTCATACAAAGAAAGGGAATGACAACAATTGTGAGACACTACAGTCATAGAATCCCTATTAGCATCATATCCGGAGATGACCATAATTGCATGCTTCTTAAATAGTGAGAACTGAGAACTGAAAACAGAAACATTGCTTTCAAACAGAGAAGATGAAATATTTTTATAGACAAGATCTGCTTCCTTAATTCAGAGATCAATATGCTCCTGAATACCAAAGCCGAGACACCAGTTTTCACTGAAGTTCCTCCTCAGCAGCTCATATTCACCTTCAATCCACTCTCTACAAGCTGCATTGCCTTCTCACCTCTGACTGTGACATAACAAAGCAAGCAATCTTCTCATTACGCCTGATCCCAAAGGACCGAACAGTATACCTCGCTGTCAACGAAAAGAAAACAGAGTAAAGCAACACGTAACAAATTAACAACGACAGAAGTCTGGCAGAAACACAAGGGAAATACAGAAACAACGAAGAAGAAACGAATACACAGCTGAAACAAAAGAGCGAGCAAATATGCCGTCCAGATATCTTCGTACCCTTGATAAATAAATAAATAAAAAGCTATCCTGGCCCGGTAGCCGGAAAAAATGAAGCTTCAGTTTCTAGTTGTTTCAGTTTGAACAGTTAGAAATTTAGAATCCAACTAAAGAACGTCAAACAATTCATTTTAGGCTCTGTTAGAAAAGGATTTCATTTCCAGATTTGAATAATCAAAAGGTCATCTTTTGAATTTCTTCTGTTTCCTCCTACATTTGATTAGCAATCAAACACAAGATAAGCTTAAGCTCATACAATTATCTAGCAAGGTATACCACAAACAATATTCAAGATTCCATTCCATCAGCAAGCAAAGAGAAGAGACGTAGTCTATTAACGTTGTATTGAGTTAACCATGTTACGAAATAGCTAGAAGGTTACTGGATTGAAACCAGTACAAACATAAAGAAATGGAATCATCAACAAAACCTAACCAGCTGTGGGTTTGCTCAAATACTTAGAAGAAAATTAACCGAAATTCAACTCAACACATTAAATATTAAACTCAATGTTTTAAAAGGCCATTCTAGGCTCGCCTAGAGGCAAGGCGTTCATTTGTTTGCAGAGCACTACAAAGGCGCCCATCCATCCGACGCATACCGAAGCATATGCTTTTTATGCCTTTTCACCCAAATGATGGAGGCAAACTGCGAACACATCAGAAGAATCGGTCCATTCCATTTTGTCGGTCTTTCGTTGAGAACCCAACTTTTTAAGGAAATATAATTATTGCTTTGGACTTAAAATTTACTTTCAAATTTTTGCCCTTGGTGGGATGTTTCTAGAAATCCAAGTCATTTAAAGTGAGAGAAAAGGAGGGGCAAAATGGGAATGTTGCACTACATTTTTGGAAATTTTTTAAAATGGACAATTTTTAGGAAACATCTTAAAATGAAATACCGAACCATCTTTCGGGACAGGGGAGTAGTTTTCATATATATAAATTAGAAACTCCAAAGGCCTACGCCTCGCCTCATGAGAGGTCAACAACAGCCTCACTTTGCGCTTTTACCGCTGAAAACTTTGATTAAACTTAATAAACATATGCATTGGAACTATTTATTACCTATGCATTCTTCTCCATTTCCAATCAGACATTCATTAATCGAACTGTTGAAAGATTACAACTAGATCACTCATATGTTTCCACTTGAGATCACAGAACTCAACTTATTTAACTTTAGGGTGATTATATTCAAAACCCATTATTTACTCCATACAACCCACTTTTATTATTTTCCCCATGCAACCCACTATCTACTCCATACAACCCACTAAATTCACCTAAACTTCCCACAATACC
>JAXBDA010010421.1:0-10553 GCA_036023075.1 Gaultheria prostrata
AACAAAGGTAACTGACATTGAATTCAAAAGGTAACTGACATTGAATTCAAAACTTATGTGATATCCTAAAATCTATATGTTCGTCATCCATATATTTTCCGTTTATATATATATGTAAGAAAGGGCAGCAATGGTAAATCACACCACAGGAGGATGCAAACATAAGTCCATAAAATATAGTGGATGAAAATCTAAGTGGTATCCAATAAGCGGATGAATATTTAATTACCTCTATCATTTAAGGTTGCTTTTCTTAATTTGTGAAAAATATATTACTGCCAATAAAAATTACACCGAAATTGTTGAAATGAATATTAGTGCTCTTAAAACTCTGAATTGAAACAACATTAATGACATTATATAACTAATATCTACCGCCTAGAATAATCGTTTATTTATTTATTAGTGTTTGGAGTAACTTGTTACATTATGACCCTCTAACGGATGAAAATTCCTTCTGTTTAATATATACCTGCATTTTATTCTAGCCGAGTGGTCGGGTAATCCCTTCTATAGAAATGAGGTTGTGAATTCGATTCCTATAAATAGGATGTCAACCATTGTGGTATGCTAACATCTAATACTAACACTCCCCTAAAATATAAAACAAAAGAATAAAAATTTGGTTAAAGTAATCTCTCGAGACCCAAAAAAAAAGTGTAGTGTTAAGTGGAGGAAATTTTGGGTGCAAATAGGGTAGGGGTGACGTGGTGCCCTTTCGGCGCATCCGAGCCGTCCAAAAATGCATCGGACGGCTCGGATTGAAACTCACTTTTTTTTTTCTATTTTTTTTAAAATCCGGACGACACTTTCAATCCGGACCGTCTATTACATTGTTGGACGACCCGGATGTGCCGAGAGGGTACCACGTGGTACCCTCCCCGTACCCAAAATTTTCTCTGTTAAGTGGCCTCAAAATCCTGACAAACCTAACAAGGCCTTTTTAGTCATTCCAGGATATGATAATCTCAAAAGTCTTTCCCTTTTACTAGTCTTTTACATTCACACTATCCTAATAACGGAAGCCCGATTCCCTTTCGCTCTCCATTTTCCCATTAGATTTCCGAAATCATTCATTGTTTACAAAGAAAAAAACCTATGCTGATGTTGGAATTTCTAAAGTTTCTCCACCTACCATTACAGTCGATTGAGGGGTGTTTCGCTAATTTGACTTTTTGGCTTTTTAATTTTTTCACGTGAGAGTTCGAAAAATGCATTGGTTATTTGTGAGTTTTTATGTGATGTATTGTGAGGATATGACGTATCACGAAAACTGTAAAAAGCTGGCTTTTAGCTTTTTAAGTTAGTGGAATGGACCTGATCAATTCCTACCGCTAATAAGTCAATCAGGATCAGACGGCCCAGAAAAATCCACATTAGCCATTTTTCGTTTTCCTTCTCTCGGAGCGCCATTTATATCTCCCCGACCATCATCAATCACACACTGCTTGTGCTCAACTCGTGCCGTTCTGTTGCTAGGGCTTTTGCATTTCATTTCGTCTCTCTTTCTGATCACAATCAATTTCACGAGGTTCGATTTCGCGACTAATTCATTGGTGGATCTCTCTCCATTTTTACTGCACCACTGTTTCGATCTGTATTTTGATCGTAATAGAACTTGTTTGTTTTGGCCGATCGTGTTTTTACTCGCTTTGACTTGTGCAATATATGCTGATTTAAATGTGCATGTATATTGCTAATGTTGGTGTCGATGGTGGCTGATTTTATCTGATATATCTGTATTTCCTGTGTTTGAATGCGGTTAGAAATTGTCAGGTATGGGGAAGTGCTACCCGACTGTGAGCGAGGAGTATAAGAAGGCTCTTGAGAAAGCTAAGAGGAAGCTCAGAGGCTTCATCGCTGACAAGAACTGTGCTCCATTGATGCTTCGTCTCGCGTATGTCTCTCTGTGTGTGTGTGTGTAAATATATACGAATATATACATCTCTATATCTATATAGATGTATTACATATCTTAAAGAAACTGATGCATCGATACAGCCATAGAAATGCAAATAGTTTGATGTATGTTTTTTTATGGGTCTTGCTAATCACAGCCATTTAATATGCATAATTATTCCAAGCATGTACCTATTCCAATGGACGTTAGGATTTTCTTATAAATATAAGTACATCCGTACAAATGCACATAGTTTGATGTATGTATAGCCATCCATATCTATATGTATGTATATCTTGCTTTGTTCTGTGGAGATTGACGGTGGTCTTGTGTTTGAAGATGGCACTCTGCTGGTACTTACGATGTGAAGACTAAGACTGGAGGTCCGTTCGGGACAATGAGGTACAAGGCTGAGCAAGGTCACGCAGCCAACAATGGCCTTGAGATCGCTGTAAGGCTCCTGGATCCGCTCAAGGAACAGTTTCCTACCCTTTCTTACGGTGACTTCTATCAGGTCTTTCTCGCTCTCTCTTCCTCTGTCTCTAAGTGTATCTATTCGGATGAGATTTTTGAACCAAAAATTGATTTTGATGAGCTGATCATGTTGTTTGCTGTTGATTATAGTTGGCTGGAGTGGTTGCTGTTGAAATTACAGGAGGCCCTGATGTTCCGTTCCATCCCGGGAGGGAGGTTTGTGAACTTTCCTTTGTCCTTGCACATACTAACATCTGATGTATGGGGAAATGTTTACCATTTTTTTTTTGGGAATTAATTATGTCAGAGGGTAGATTATGTGCCATGCAAGTTCATTACTTGTTTCCTGACGTTTTATTGTTGTAGTGAATCCGGGTTTGGTAAAAGTCATTATATTCGTTCCAAATATAATGTTCGGACTTTGGAGACTTGAGCGTTTATATTTGCTTTCCAATCTTGGTCGATTGATTTTGCTTGCATCTTGGTTTTTACCCGTAATTGAGATCGTGGTGCCGTGGTTTGTGCTGTTTCTACTGCTCAGGTATATGACTTATTACTATGATCTCCCACAGGAAGGGTGTGGTTCAAAACGTTGTATCCTGGATCGATGTTTGTTGCTAGTTTTGATTATTCTCGAACTGGCAGCCTGTTTCTATCATAAAGTCTGCTGCTTTTTGGAAATCCAATATATATTACTCCATTGTTTATTAACTTTGGAGTAATCTCCTTCATGTTTCTGCTTATATGAATGGTTTAAATGGTGAAATGGGAAGAAAATTGGATTTATTAGAATTGATAGTTTCGTGACATGATTTGTTAGGGGTCAGGTACTAGTCGCTTACTGATGTCCATTGTTTTTTGTTGTTTGATGAGTTTTGTTTACATATTTTTTACTAAGGAAACAGTGTTGTATTAGTTTGTCTACTTCTGGGAAATGGTAAGGAAAAAAAAGAATAAGGAAATTGTAGCATTACAATGTACTCCTTTGGCATATGCCCTTAATCATGCTTTTTTCGAATTGGATGTCTGTGGATTGTCTGTAGCCATATTTTGACACTTGCTTGCACACATGAAACCGCCACTCTGCGAGAGGCTGTTTGGATAAGCAGGAAACTAGACCAGGACACCTCCAAAGTTATTTGGTTATCTTGAAAACCACCCCTTATTTCATGTGAATTTCAACAGGTTTTGACATTTTCCCAAACTTATGTGGGCCTCCCTTTCCTTTGAAATGCTTCACCCTGCACTTTAAAAGATTTAGGGCCTGTGAAGTTGTAGACCCAGAATCACTTTCCGTTCTTCTCACAGAGGCCTTTAAGTTGTTGTACAGTGGTAGTTTTCTTGTTATGCAGCCCATGGGGTTTCTGATGGAAATCCTTTTATTATCTCAGGACAAGCCTGAGCCACCACTTGAAGGTCGCCTTCCTGATGCTACTAAGGGTTAGTATTCCCGATATCTCCCTAGCCACGCTATTTTATTATTCTGGAAGGGCAAAACTATGTAGTTGACAAGGTGAACGGTGCTGCATCGGTGATGTTTATTGTGACCTTCGTGCTTCTACCGCAGGATCGGATCATTTGAGGGATGTGTTTGTTAAACACATGGGCCTCTCGGATAAGGACATTGTTGCTCTCTCTGGTGCCCATACCCTGGTTTGTATAATGATCTGTTACCCCTTTCTGCCTTGTCTTCTCTTTTATGCTCATTACCTGTGCAGCTGTGCTGTTCCGTTTTTCAACTCAGCGCATATGTTGACTAGTGATATTTATTCCTGATGTCAAATGTTCGCTATTTTCCCCAGGGAAGGTGCCACAAGGAGCGTTCTGGATTTGAGGGACCGTGGACCCCAAATCCACTTATCTTTGATAACTCCTACTTCACGTATGTCCTTTTATAATTATACATTGTATGCTGTGTAGAGTTCGCTGGTTTGTGGAAGCATTTATATGTTTTTTTCCTTTTTCTGTTGTGTCTGTACTTAGTAATCTCTGTAAATTGCTACTCCATTTTACCAAAGATGCTCCTTCAAATTTGTTCTCTTTTATGGACAGGGAACTCCTAACTGGAGAGAAGGACGGGCTTCTGCAGTTGCCATCTGACAAGACCCTTCTCACTGATCCTGTCTTCCGCCCTCTTGTTGAGAAATATGCTGCGGTGTGTATAACGTTTATTTTCCCTTTAGTTTGTTTGTTTGTTTTTTAAACTTTCAACTTAATGTGTCATATTTCTTAAGCTATTCCCGAAACTTTTTAGACGCTTATACTGAGTTCGATCTTCTTTTCAGGATGAGGATGCTTTCTTTGCAGATTATGCAGAGGCTCACCTGAAGCTCTCCGAATTGGGGTAATGAGTAGTATTAGTCTTTAACTGTTTGTTAACGTCATTTCACCTGTATAATTGTTGTTTTCATAACATTATGCTGGATTCTGCTAACTTATACTACTTTGCCTGATGGAATGTTCATGTTTTTACAGGTTTGCTGAAGCCTAAGCTGTTGAACAGCAGAAGTATGGGAATGGTGGTCTTAGTCTTCTCATTTCTTTTTTTTTGATTATGGGAAACTTGTTTCTTAGGCTGTTTTTTGGGTTCTAAGGCTGTTGATGGCCGGTTATTTTGTAGTGTTTTGGATTTTTGCTGGATTTGGTGGATTGAAAGTTTGGTGGTAGGAAACTATGATATGGTCATCATAAATAATATTTAACTTGTTGGAAAATTTCTTCATTGTGGCTCTCTATGCGTAGATGAATATTTTATCTGCGAAAGCTGCTTCCGATAATGCTTCCATCTGTAGGTTAAATTTGGCAAGGAATGAGTGTCAAAACTTGAACTACATCTGAGAATTTGACAGGGTAATTTTTATTAGACTTTGTGTCTGTCAAAATTGTTGAGATTGCATTGTTTTTTGCTTGACATCGAGGAGGGTTCAAAGTTTGCTTGAACAAAAGCGGTTAATGCCAAGACATATGTCAATTTTACTCTGCAACTGTTCTCACTGGTTACTCAAACGATTGCTTTTTGATGGCCTCAACTTAGTTTGCCACGATGCTATCACTTCTGCAATTTTTCGCGGACCACTATCAATGGAGCTTCAGGACTGCCGAAAACCTTCATGGGGTTCTCCTCTGTTCATATATTTCATCCAAAATCAAGTTTCTCCTAAAACCTATCAACCTCTTTCATCACCTCACTTATACCTCACCCTCTCTCTCCCCTCCCCTATAATAAGCCAGCATCATCAGCCTGTTAACCCGGAGCCCCTTCTTGGGTTTGGCTGGGGCTGTGGTTGCGGCTGTTTGAAGAGGAGTTTATTATTGGTTTCACTCATAAGTGACGGCATTTTTTCTGCTCAACAAAGAAGATTTTATTTAGAAATCTAAAATTATATGTCGAGAGAGTTGAGGATGGATGGCACTTGGGACAATCCCAATTAGGTTGGCACCAATGCCTAAGCAATCATGTGCAATCCAATAGAAATGGAAAATGAACATCCAATAAAGCATCAAATGACAAAGAAAACCAAAACAAAGATGACTACTTACATTGGACAAATCCCAATTAGGTTGGCACAAAATTGAAGACCATATTTCACAAACAAAGAAGAAATGCCGCAAAAGGTGCATTGATGTTTCTGTCTTTGCATGACAGAAGGGACATAGCTGATCATCCCCAGGGTTGGAATGACTTGGAATACCTAAACTAAACAAAACTGACCTGGTTGCAATTCTGTTCTGAAGTCTCTGCCATGGGAAGACTTCCATACCATGTCCGACCATAACTTGAGGCTTTGGAATTATGTCAGTCTTAATTTGTTTGAGCCACTGCCACACAATGGAATTCTGTCCGTCTTTGTTGACTTGGAAACTCTGTAGCTTTTGATGCAATCTCTGTCCGTCTTGGTTGACTTGGTAATGATCTGCAACTACCTTCCTCAGTTTCCCCTAACACATCAAGGCCTGTTTATGCAAAAGACAATAATAATAGTCTAGGAAGAGTCAATTTAAAACCTTCAGTACAAAAGTAATCCAATTTCAAGAAAAAATCATGAATCGTGGATCGAACAAAACCGTTTACCAATACGCGTCATTTTCTTCTTCTCTACGTATAACAAAGGCTTAATTTAGTTAACCCCATTCAAATGGCCCAAAAGACTTGGTTGGATTTGCTTTGAAATATTCTTATATTGATCACCTGCAGCCTACCCAGGTATACGCTGATGTGTGCTGTGTTTCACATTGGAAATCTCCATGTAAGGAACAGATTTTTTTTTGAGCCAGATACAAACGCTGAAGTGTTCGCAACCGTTCAATGCATGCATATGAATCTGTTGGAAATTTCACGAAATTTCGGATGAATGAAACCGGTGCGTTTTGGAGGGCCTGACGAGGCAACCAAACGGTCTACCCCAGGTGCAATGAATCTGGACGAAGTGAATATTTTCCAGCAGTTTTCTGTGTTTGTTACCCCTCATGAATTGAGGTTAATGGCAGAATTATATTCTGCATTATTGTTGGAGGTTACAACATCAATTCAAAATCGTATTGAAGGCTGGGAGTTACCGTTACAGAATTGATTTGCTGTATTCAATCCCATATTCAAGACTAGAGGCTCCTGCTTCAGCTATTTATAGGGAGCTTCTGCCATTGGTTTTCTACACCAGAAACACATCCAACATTCCAAGTTCAGAAATTCGTTCTTTGTGAAAGAGAGGCAGACACAAGTGAGTTCGCCAAGGCAGTCGACAGTAGTGTTCTGTCGGCCGTGGTTCTAGCCGTTTTATCCTGGGATGAGGACACCGGCAAAACCTACACCACTCTCCGGTAGGCGGTGCATCTTTGTTAAGGAGACTGTGATTCATAGGACTCGGTCATTCCAATCTCGATTCCATCACGCTGTTTGTATTTTGTTTATTTCCAGTTTCTGTTGTTCATTTCATTTCTGTTCATTGTAATTCGTTACATTTTATTATCAATAGAAATTGTTCTCTGGAATTTCGTATTGCCACTATAATTTTTCCAACAAGATCTCACATGCAACGTATGAGTTCCACTTGCATTATACAGTTACATGAAAAGAACCCTAGCACATATATTTCCATCCCTCATCACTTTCGGCGGCTAGGGTTTTGTGCACCTCGAAGAATTACAAAGATAGAATGATTCTTTCTTAATATCATCTTCAAGGGGTTTTCTCGCATCAACAATACTTTCTTAGAATAAAGCCCTTTCGTGGAGTTCGGAAGGCAATCGGTTGGAAGGCTAGCGGATTCAAGATTCGGCAATCTTGCAGAGGTGTGATTAACGTGGATTCGGCAAGTAGGTCTTCAGCTTCGTGGTGAGGATACACAATTACTGAGTAAGATCTCTTGTATTCACACAGGTTTTTAGTGCATGATTCCTTCCCGTGTTTTTTTTTTCCTTTTTGGGGTTTTCCACGTAAATCTTTATGTCGTGTGTGATTGATTATTTTTCTAGTTTGTGCGATTGATTGTTTTTCATTGTTTAAGTTAATTTAATTCCGTTATTCAATTAAGGAATTTCACAATAGTAGTATAAATTACTTAATGAAATTTGTTCCTAAAGCATCAATTATAGTAGAATATGCTTGATTCTTAGCTATTTAAGAAATTTGTTCCTAATTCCGTTGCTCCTAAAGCATCAACTATTTAAATACACACTGCATTCTTTTGGGGGTCCATTACAGCTAAATATGCTTGAT
Organism: Gaultheria prostrata; assembly: GCA_036023075.1. Lineage (NCBI taxonomy): Eukaryota > Viridiplantae > Streptophyta > Magnoliopsida > Ericales > Ericaceae > Gaultheria > Gaultheria prostrata. Next base: position 8,091 of record JAXBDA010010421.1, read on the forward strand.
TCTTAGCTCTTTATTATTTTCATATAATAGCTTTGTCACGAATCAGAATATTAGCCAATTGCTTGGACACTGACAATTAATCACTCACAAAAGAGGGTGAACAAATTTTTTTTCCTCCTTTGTTTAGGTTTTCTGTGCTTAAACTGGCATCTTAACACTAATCAGTGGTGACAACCACTGATGATCAACTATCCATCCGTCCCATTTTAAATGCTCTCTACTGGAGACCGTGTCAAGATAGCACCATTTTACGTAGAGAGCATTTAAAATGGGAATACATTTTTTGGGGAGTATATATAGAGCATCCTTCCCTTTTAATTTGGAGACCAAAAAAGCCATCGACTTATACACAGAGTACTACACTGAGTCATGAGCATGGAAGAAAGCTCATTGATCACCAGCAATGGAGAGGCTCAGCCGTCGGCAGTGGCGGCTTCCGATAGCAACAAGAGTGGTGGCTGGATTACTTCTCCTTTCATCACAGGTTCTGATTTTCCTTTCGAAAGATGTCTAGCTGATCGCATTAGAAGACAGTTTCCTGACTTTTTTTAAGTCATTGAAACTAAGAAAGCACGAATTCGCCTCGTTTGGTTGTCAATTTTGAGATAAGTTTTAGAGAGAAAAAAAATAGTATGGGGTTGCGTTTTTTTCCGTCTTTTAATCAGAATTTTAATTTTAAACATTTTGAGAAACTCTCTTTTTTTTTTTTTACTTTTATAAATCCAAAAATGTAAAAAATACGTAATAAATAGTTTGCTAAAAAAATCGTTAATAATAAACAAGAATGATGAAGTAGTCCAAAACTTTGGAGATAATTTTTCTGAGAGAGAAAAAGAACAAAAAAATAATTTGAAAATAAGCTAAAAAAATTCTGTCAGTCATTGCTTATTTTACTTTTTTTACTGATTTCCTTAGCTTTTCGTTATATCGTTTTTTTTACCATTTTAATTTCTATATTCTTAGTGAAATAGACAGTTTCTCCTATTTTATAGTGAAATTTAACATCTAAAATTTTATGAATATCTCAATTCTTCATATCAAAATAAAATGTGATTACATATGTGTTTTTTGTGTTGGTGGCAGCAACTCTGGCGGGGTTGACGCTGGCGGCGGGAGGATGGATTAACAACCTTATAGTGTACTTGATTAATGAGTTCAATATGAAAAGCATTGATGCTGCCCAAATCGGGAACCTGGTTAATGGCTGCACTTACATGTTTCCTGTCCTAGCTGCAATTTTGGCCGATTCCTTTCTCGGCTCTTTCACTGTCATCTGGATTTCTTCTCTCGTCTCTTTCTTGGTAATTATATATACTTCTTCTACTTCCACTTTGATCATCACTTACTACTTCACATATTCCTATTTTAGTGTACTCGTAATTTCGAGCCGGGGGACGGACGCAAGATTCTCTATCAGTGCGGTTAAGAATCTACAAAGATTGTACTGTACAACTTGTACACATTTCATGGCTTGGGACAAGATCTAGTGGGGTAAAATTACCAAAATATCCACAAATATATGTACACATCTATAGGAAATTTCAATCCAGCGGGATCAATTGACCCTCCTTGCCTCTTCTTGAATCCGCCCCTGATTTCGAGTAGAGAATTGAGTATTGCCATTGAAGTCCATACTATTCTCTATTTATTTTGAACTTACTTTTACTTTTAGGCTTATCTATTATTTTAGGAGTAATGCTACACTTACACCCTTTGGGTTACACATTGGGTTACACCCTATCCGGATGTTTGACACGTGTAGGAGAGAGAGAAAGTCAGGGAGAGAGAGGGGACACATGTCAGACATCCGGGTAGGGTGTAACCCAGTGTGTAACTGAGAGGGTGTAAGCATAGCATTAATGTTATTTTAGTCCCTACAAAATACACCAAGTTTCAATTTCGTCCTTATAAAATATTTTGTGTCAATTTCGTCCTTATAGTTTCAAACGAATTTCAATTTTGCCATTCCGTCAAATTAATGACGGAAAATGCTTGTGTGGCAAACGAAAAATGCTTAAAATACCAAAAAAATGTTTTAAATACCGAAAAAAATTATTATTCTCCAAAAAAATAATCAAAAATTACAATTTTTTTTTAAATACCGGAAAAAGTCATTAGACAAAAAGTTTATGAAATTTTCTTATGACTTTTTTTGGAGATTAATCATTCATATCAACGAGAGAAATCAAAAAATAAAAAAATATGGGTCGAAGTTAAAAAAAATTCATATAAGACGACACTTGATATAAAAAAAAAATAGTAATTACTCTAGTCGATAAATATGGGCTGAATTAGACAAAAAGATTTTCCAAAGACGAAAGAATACCAAATCGCTATTTTTTTTTTGTTATAAAGTGTCGGCTTTGGCCCAAGGGGTGGTTTAATTTCTCCAACCTTGGTTGGAGTCCTCTCTTTTCTCCCTCCAACTTGATGTACCCATTGTCAAATTTTCTTCAATAAATT
>JAXBDA010010422.1:0-10553 GCA_036023075.1 Gaultheria prostrata
TAGACAAGAAGATTTAAAAAAAATAGAGAGGTGGAAAGAAGTAAAAAAAGAAAGTTTATATGTTAAGAGTTGTATAATTTTGCATTGAAAAGGAAGTTGGTGTGGTGGAAGGATTGCGTAAAAGCAAGTAACAATAAAAGATTTAGGAAACAAGTTTAAAGAAACTAATATGCGCGGTAGAAAACATACAAAAACCATTATATATATTAAATAGTCCAAACATGAAACAAAGTGCAAGGTTGGTGTGGTGGATAGGTACTGGGCGTGTTGTGTGAGAGGTCACGGGTTCGAACTCTAGCAGGAGCAAAGAAGCAACGCGCTACAATGAGCGACAAAAAAATAGGCGACGAAACAATTCGTCGCTAATTGTATAAAATAGGCGAGGAAAACGACTTTTCCTCACCAATTGTTCCACATAGGCGCCAAATGTGCAGAATAGGCGAGGAAAATAATATTTCGTCGCCAATTGGGTTTCCTCGCCAATTGGCAAAATAGGCGAGGAAAATAAGATTCCTTCTGCGACGACCTTTTGTCGAGGAACACTGGCGAGGAAAAATTTCCTCACCAATTCGTTTGGCGAGAAAATTTGATGTTCTAGAGACGAAACTGATTCGTCGCCATCGGTATTTTTTTCTTGTAGTGAAAAGTGGTAAATCAATAAACCGTGATCATCATATAAAATAAACAACACGTGAACATGGTTTATTGATTTTCTATAGTGGGTAATTTGAACCAATAAAAGATGGTTTATTAGTTCAGCACTTCGGTGGTTCGGCAAAGTAAACATGATAAATCAACACATGAACCATGTTTTTCATGCGATTTTATGGTGCACTAATCAGCCTTTTTTTTTTATTGTTTTGGCTTGGGTTGTAATTTTATGGTGCATTAATTGACCATACGTTTCATAGTTTTTTTTATGGTTTACTGTGTTGCATTAATCTATCATGTTTTTATTTTTTTTTTTGTATATGTAATCTGACTTTTGGATTACTACAAAAGTGAATGAAATCAATTTCTCATGACTCGTGTTTTTAGGACAAAATACCATGATTATTTTTTTCAATTATTTTTTGAGATTTTAGGTGTGAGAAGATTATGAGAGCGAATTATAAGATTAGGAAAGAGAGATTTTTTCAAGAGAGAGAGAGATAAATTAGGAAAGATTAGGAGAGCGAAATGTTAGGAGAGAGAAATGTTAGGAAATTAGGAGAGAGAAATACTATTAGGAAAATCAGGAGAAAAATATTAGGAAAATTAAAAGAGAGTGAAAGGGTGTTTTGGGGTTTATTTGAATTTCAGGATGGAATTACAAGTATTCAAAACTCATAGGATGGAAATCATAATGATATTTTTTTGTATATGATGTCTAATTAACTCTCCCAATTCTATGTAATTATTTATGCACTCCACTTTATTAGCTTAATATACTGAATCGTCCCTATATGTGCGTGGTTGTTATACAATGGGTTTAAGAGTGAGGGTAAAAAAACCTTGACAAATAAGATATATTAAGGCCAAATTTGGCCTAAATTAATGCTGTCTTACTTTGTTGGGAGAGTTAATTAGACATCCTGTACAAGAAATATCATTATGATTCATATATGGGCGGTTGAGTATATCCTCCCCCTGGGAGACTTATAAAAGAGGGAGTTTGAAATTGAGTTGTTTGGTCATTTGGCACTTCTTTCCGATTTTACCCTCCGATTGAAATTTGGGCTTTTGGTTATCTTGTAATTCTTGCCAAAACATATGCCCTTTTGGTCTTTGAGGTGTTAATTGCTAAATTACGCATTTGAGTCCCTAGAGTTTGTTGCCTCCATTTCTGATCCCCTTTTTAATGGCTGGTGTGAAAGTCTTTGTTTTGGGAATTCGCGCCATGCATATGACAGATGTCTATAGTTTATCCCAGACTTCTATAACTTAGCTGGTTGCACATCCAAACATATTTCAATATGAGTTCTTTTTAACCTCCCTCAAAGCAAAATCTGAATTAAAATACACGGGCATAAAACTCGTGCTAGGCACGAGGCCTTGAACCTAGTTAAGCTAATAAAGTGGAGTGCATAAATAATTACATAGAATATCGTCGCCTTAAATATTTATTGGACACGACGTCGTTTCCCTGACTAAAGGCGAGGAAATAATTTTGGCCCCCAAAATCCACGTTTGGCGGGTTTTTCAAACTTTTATCAGATTTGCATACAGCTTTCCCAATTCCTCTTCCTTCGACTCACTCTGCTCACTGTCTCTCTTCTCCGCAATTCTCTCTCCTCTCAATAAGCCCCCAATTTCTTGCTCGCAACATTGCTGGTCGGTCGATCTCCACTATGCAGGTACGTGTTCTATTTTCCACCACCCTTCCTCCAAGCTGTAAACCCTAACTGCGTTTTCATGTGCGCAGGAACCCTAACTTTTTTTTTGGCAGTACTGAGTCGGTCCTCCTTATGTTCGAGTTGATCAGATCTTTATACAGGTAGTAGTTGTACTACCACCTCTTCCTATGAAGGATGTTTGGTATTGACTACGTATTTTTGGGCTTTCTCGAATTTATTTAACGAATATACATCTGATTTTACAATCGAGGACGACTTTTATACTAGGTCTGGGTAAAGTGTACATATAACTAAATATGCACAACCAAATGACATTGGTCGATCTCACATGTGAAAAAATGTGAGAGATTACAGCCAAAGATGTTCTGAGTGTTTTTACTCTTCATGGAAAAATGGGCTTAAATATACACTTGTCTAGGGTTTTTTGTTGTTGTTGTTGTTTTGTATGTTTACTGAAACTGTTCATTTCTTCGCCATCGGGATGTGGTCGATGGGGTTTTGAGCTGCTTTTGGTCAATTGACATTTCAGATTAGTGGATCAAGAATTTGTGGGTCTATAAACCATTTATTATTTTGCTAAGTCATTTGTTTGTTATATTGGTTAAGAATCTGGCTATAACACTTCTTGGGATTAGTAATTTTTTTAGTTGATGCTATTGATGAATGCTTTTTGTCTAGTTTTTCCTCATGGTTAAATATTTGTGATTTCTGTATTCATATACCGTAATTGCTTTTCAAAGGAAAAAAGAGAACTCCAATTGGTCAACTGCGGGCTTCAAGGGTCCGAGTATACAATTTCGACGATCAGACGTGGTCCGGTGGAAGTCATTTAACAAATTTATTTATAACTTTTTAATAATTTCTTAATGGAATTATGTAGTTATCGATGAACCTTAGTAGTAGCGGGTGCCTAATTCCAGATTTGCTTTTATACGTGATTCTCTGAAAGTAAGTTACCTGGGAAAAATAGATTAGCTAACCTTCTTACGAAGAGTTTTTGTTGGGTTCCGATAAGCTACATAATATATATACACTTGTATACCTTATTTTTGAAATGCGGGCCTTCAAGATCAATAGACTCCGGGAATTTATTTCAATTTGTGCATTGTAAAATGGTGGGTGGCTTCTCTCTACCTCTCCTTAACCAATGTACCACCTTTTTCTCCTTATGCTGTTGAAGGAATGTTTAGAGGGAGGAATATGTTGCAGCTTTACCTTATAATTTCCTCTTAAGTTTCAAACATTGTTATATCCCGTGCTTATTGAAAGTGCAATTTAGAGGAAAACAACTAATGGACACGTGGAAGTCATCAGACCAATCAACTAGTGATTATCTGGTTACAACACTCTTGAGTATATTTTAGCATATCCCAGCGCGATAGCATGCTTACCAAAAAGTGCAGCAATCACTGTGGTCCATTGTGGGATTAAAGCATTGGGCACTCCGAGTATGTGTTGTATCTCCTAAATTAATCATCTTACTTTTGGGTTTACTGATAAGTTTAGTTTGTTATGTTTTTTTTGAAGTTGTCGTGTTGATACTTGAATTCTGAAGAAGACAGAGTAACTTGCCCTTTTGTCTTCTGTCCTTTCCATGTTATTTGATATCCGAAATGTACTTTGAAGCACTGAGAGACCTAGAGGTGGCCGTGCCAGATTTGGACCTACCTAGGACAAGCCAACACGCTAGGGACACAACACTGTGTGGCTTGTGTAAATTTAGAATCTTTTCCCACGATAAATGTATATAATCTCAAAAGTACTGGGTTAACGGGTAACATAAAACATGTGTACTTTCAGGAATACACCATCATTCGATGATGCATCTATAGGAGTCCAGACCTAAATATGTGGTGGTGGCAATGTAGGTTTGCATAAATAAAAGAATTATTAAAAACACATTGCGGTGTCCCCCACCGTGTCCGAGTCCCCATTGTTTGAGAGTTGACATGATTTGTGTCCATGTCTGTGTTCCCCGCTGTATCCGTGTCCATCTCTCCCTCCTTTATCCATACCGGTTTCTGTGCTACATAGGATACACATCTACAGTTGTTTATAAACTTCGTATGTTGGTTGTTGGCTAAACTATAAAGTGTCAGTTTCCTAGACACTTCCTCTAAGTCTTGCATCCATAATTTTATCTTCTTTTCTGCTGAACATTGTAATGCTTCAAGTTTGACATTACTATTTAGAAGGTAATTTGGGAAGCCCTGTTTGATACGAGGTTTCGTTTTGGAGGGATTGGTAATGATGTGGGATTGGGATTGATAATGAGGTGGGATTATTAACGAGGAGATGAATCCCTCCCTCGTATTTGTTTTGCATATAATTAGATCACGGGATTAATAATAACATGATTGTTTTGTTAGAATAGGATTGTGTTAGAATAATTTGTTTCTACTTCTACCCTTACATGGAAACACGATTTTTCATCAGGTAAACCATGAATTGCACTTGACCAAATTTAAGAGCCATTTGACCATATTACACATTCATCCGGAAGCATTTTTTTTTTTTTTTTGTCAATTTTTTTTTTCAGATTTCAAATGGAGCCATTTCGTCACCAAGCATTTTTTTTTTTTGTCAATTTTCATCACCAAGCGTTTTTTTTTTTTTCAGATTTCATTTGGAACCATTTTGACCAATAATTTGTTTCAATTTTTTGCCAATTCGAGAGAGAGAGAGAGAGAGAGAGCTAATCTCATGGGATAGGATTGCTAATACCCAACCCCCCTCGGGATGGGTAATCCCATGCTTTTTGTGGGATTCATAATCCCATGGTATTAGCAATCCTTCCAATTTTTGCAACACCAAACAAGGTATTAGAGGTCCCACAGGATTCACAATACAATCCTATCCCATCCTCCAAACCTGGTATCAAACAGGGCCTATAGTATTTAACACTCGATAAGATACCCTGAGTAATTTTTTTTTTCCATTTCACAGTAATGATGGGAACAGAACTTGTTAGACCTTGTCTCAAAGAAGAGAATTTGGAAATTCCAGCAGTTCCATCTGGTTTCGAGTCGTTTACATCCTTCACGCTCAAGAGGGTTGAAGATAAAGAAGTAGTGAGTAGTTGCTCTACCTCTGCAAGTCCTTCTGAACTGCAGACAGTACACATGGAAACTGAATTGGAGTGTAGTGATGATGCAACGGTTTCCAGGTCCCTCAGACGTAGGCCTTGGATAAATTACAGCCGATTGGACGACATTTCTGGAGATAAGTCTGACTCTGAGCAGGTTGATCAAATTTTCTTTGCCTCTGGCCTTTTTTCTTCTTCTTGTGTTTGGTTTAATTTTATCACAATGGTTTCTTTTCGTCTTTTGTGAACTTCTTAAGTTTTTGTACTCTGACTTGTCTCCAACTATTCGTTAAATTCTGCAGTCTTTGGTTAAAAAATTTTACTTTCCAGATTCCTCTAGTAATCATAAAAAAAATGCAACTTCTTTCCAATATTTTTTGTTCATCTTATAGCAGGCAGTAGCTATGGTCTGCTATCTGTTCTCTTTCTAAATTATGTATAGATGGGGCTTGAAAAGGAACGAAACCGATTTGGTTTTAGTTTGGGAACCAGTGCTTTCTAAATTATGTATAGATGGGGCTTGAAAAGGAACGAAACCGATTCGGTTTTAGTTTGGGAACCAGTGCATGGAAACAAACAGACCTCCTGGATGTAGATGAGAAATTAAGTTTGTTTGATCACATAAGCTTGCCTTTTGTCTCTCAACGAGAGAAAGATATAGGGAAAGGATGGAGCATGTGGTTTTCCCATTGATTTTAAGTTGCTATTCTCTGGTGTTCGATTCCGCTGAAGAGGTACGCGATTGTAGCATCGTTTGATTTCGTTTTCTGTTTGTTTCCTCAAATTTTTTTTTGCATGCAATGTATATTGGATGTTAAGAATTTAACAGCAGGCCTTCTATTTGTTTATTGATCTGAATGGTAATTTTTTGTATTGCTACCTGCTATGCAAGTCACTATAACATTTTTTCTTTGTGATCTGTGCCCTGAGGTTAATGATGCTATGCTGTTTGCTTGTTTCTCTGTGTATTCCATTTGCTCATAAGCTTCTACACTCTGTAGGGGGTTGTATTTCTCTATGATTCTTCGATGATTCGTATTTGACGGGTGGACTAATTCTCATTGGTTTTGGTTTACCATGATGCAAGGTTTATGTGGAATCAGAAGACTGGCCTGTTCAAGAGGGTTTGGATTCGTTTCTTTCTGGAATCAACAGGTGATGTTGCTCTATAGGATATCATCTGATAGTTTGAGTGTTAAGTCTGTTTTCCTGGGACTAACTTGTCATCTTCTTCCTACTCCTATCTGTTCAGGATGCTCAAAGTGGCATTAATGACCTGTGGAAATTTCTGAAGTCATTTATCGTACAACAATTTCCATGTAGCTGGTGTATTTAGTTTATTTCTTTCCCCTTCTTGGACTGCCTACAGTGCCATAGATCTTGTTTCAATGAAACACCTTTTATCCTTTCTACATGTTAAGTATGGTATTCTGAAAGGCTTAATTTAGTTTATATACTTCTGAATCTTATGGATCATTTATTGCATTTTTCATATGTTTTACTGTGTTTATTCTGCAGGTCAGTGAGCTTGATCTGCATCGCCACTTCCATGCTCTTGGTGCAAGAGTGATTGAGGAAGTTCATATCCACCTGATAACTAAGGGCTTTGGTTTGAGGTACAATAGCCATGCTGAGGCGGCTCTTGTCATACAGATGTCTTTATATTAGTATGAAAGAGTTTTGTCATTCTGATTCATTAGCTTGTTTGCCTTCTATGTTCTGAAAATTGGTACTTTCAATATGTTTATGACTTCCGTGTGTATTGTTAGAGGGAACAGTGGAATCCAAGTATGATGTTCGATGGCTTGGTGCTAATTGCAATTCCATGCTCTTAACCTCCAGTATGCATTTGGGTCTATATTTGAGCTGGTTCTTAGGCATTTCCATCCATATCAGGGAAAAAACCTGCTCTTTGGGTGATGGACTCAGATCAGCATTACCATATTGGAAGGTGTACTTTTATTAATACCAGGTTTAAGTTTAAGAGCTTTGTACGTACTATATTCTTTGTTATTGCGTGTTCACTTGTTAAAATAAAATTTTCAATGCAAACATTGCACCACGTCATCGCATCAATAAGGTGCAACAAACCAATTAGAGTAATCGATTGGAACCCAAACTTACTGTAACCGTTGTACCAAACCAATTAGAGACCCAACGGTTCAAGGAGACATCTGAAGTCAAATTTGGGAGTGCATTATTTAAAAGTATGGTGCGAATTTCATTCCAATTAACAACAACAATATACCTAATGCAATATCCAATGGGGATGACAGAACTTAGCTTTGGAGGTGACGATGTTTACCTAGCTAACGAGTCGCGCAGCCAGAATTTAGGTTTGGAGGTGGCGGCCGGCGCTGTTTATGGGGTACTACCATATTGTTGTATATTTTTAGCAAAAATATATAAAAAAAAAAACCGTTTAGTGCAATGTCACGCTTTGTCCCAGGCTTGGTTTTTGGTAAAAGTAAAATAAAGGCTTAATTCAATTCTCCAGTGATCATTAAATGAAAATCTTTGCGATATTCTTTTTATGATCAAATTGTCCATCTTTTAAATGCCTATTTTTTTGACATACGCGTGCGTGAAAAATCAGGTTGTTTGGATACCAATAAGAGTCTAATCCATTAGTGTAACAAAAAACTTTTTTTTGGAAGCGGGATGACACATGCCACCCCACCCCATCGCTTATTCCGCCCCTGAAATTAACCATTGACTATATATACGTACAAAGTGATCAGTGATATCAAAAATATTTGTTACAAAAACAGTGGCTTCCCTATACTTCTAAAAAAATAGGAACGCAATGGATGCGATTTGGTAGAACCATATTCCCAAATCAAAACCGGAAAGCATTGGAAAGGCAACGACTAAGGGCCCGATTCTATTTATTGTTATGCAATAACAACATTAAATAGCAATTCGACCATTGAAAATGCTCTAATACATAAAGGAAAATGCTAAACTGCGCCCTAAGGGCGAGCGGAGAAAGTATGTAAAAGGTACTCCCTCCTTTCCAAAATAACAGTCAACTACGAAAAGTCATGCTTTAATTCGGTGCCAAAATTCCGAAAAATGATACACGGAAGTACTCCATCTTTTTATTTGAAAAATGACAAGAGAGAGAAAGTGAGACTATTATTTAGGAACGGAGGGAGTATATCGATATCCGAGAAAGTAAATATGAAATACGTTGTTATCCGTGAAATGTGTATTAAAATCCGAACTCTTTTATCATTATGTTCATATTACACTCCGTCCAGTGGGGTAGAGGCTACCAAGAGGTCCATACATAAATATAAATGGAGTATATAATAGTCTCGCTCGTATATTGCGATGTTATCTTGTTCCGCCCGTGTGAAAACACTTTCAAACAAGCTTATAAAGACACACACAGACTAACTGGCCGGTAGCAGCAGCAACAACATACAAATGGAGGCTGCCGCTACCACAGCCAAGGCCCCCCTCCACATGCTCACCTTCTCACGTGAAACGGCCGCTAACTGTATATTCGCGGCCGTTTACACGTGCGCCGTCCCGGCTCTGCTCTATCACCGTATACTCACAGCCCTCCACTCCACCGCCTTCCTCTCCTTCTCTCTCTCCCTCTCCTTCCTACTCTCCGACCTCATCCTAGCCTTCATGTGGGCCACCAGCCAGTGCAATGTTTGGTTTGGCCACATACTGTCACCCCCATGTGGACCAACACCTGTGCAATGTTTTTTTTTGTGAGTGCAACACCATTGCATTCAAGGTGCAATAGAAATGGACCCACGGTGCAATGCTCAAAATTTATTTCCAGAAAGTTCAGTTTGACCACATACTGTCACCCCCATATGGACCAACACGAGTGCAATGCTTTTTTTTTTTTTAGTGCAACACCATTGCATTGAAGGTGCAATAGAAATGGCCCGACAGTGCAATGCTCAAAATTTATTTTCAGAAAATTTAGTTTGCCCACATACTGTCACCCCCATATGGAGGATAACCTCTATTTCACTATTCATCCTTTCCAAATTCCTCTCATGTCCTCTTTTTGTACTCACCCCCCAATGATACAACTAACATATTTGAGAAATGGAGGAATATAGATTATTGGCTTGGAGCTCACGTGATTAGTGAAATCCTTCAAAATACCCTTTTTGAATATAAAATTATATTTTGATTCTCCAAAATGGAGGAATGAAGATTATTGGGCTGAAGATGCTCTAAAAAAATCGAGAAACTCAATGGATGTAATTCAGTGGAACCATATTCTTAAATTCAAAGCCAAAGGGCATTAGAAAGGGAACGCCTAAGGGTCCGATTCCATTTATTGTTATGTAATTAGTGTACAACATTAAATAGCAATTCGGCCATGAAAAATGCTCCAATACATAGAGGAAAATGCTAAACTCCGCTCTTGTGAGGATTATATGTAAAAGATGTATTAATATCCGAAAGAAGTATATTGGCCTTATTCGGTTGGCCTCTTAGGCCAAATATTTTCGGCAAAAGGTTAGACCTGGGGTCCACCCTCACCCCTTTGAATATTCAAACTCTGGCATTGAAAATATTCCATTAAATGCAATAATATTGGGTCCCACTTCGTTGTGTGTGTGAGAGAGGAGGCGAGAGTACAATTGGGTTTACACATTGGGTTTTCGGTTGGCCTGTGAAATTGGGTTTACACAATAGTACAATTAGGTTTACACATTGGGTTTTCGGCAAAAAGGTGAAATTGGGTTTACACATTGGGTTTTGGGAGGGAGGGGTCCACTGGCTCAGTTTTGCCGGTCAAAAATCAAACGAGTTGACAGAAAAGTTTTGGAAAGAATTTTTCAAACCTTGAAACCGAACAAAGCCATTAATTTCCGTGAAAATATATTGTTATATATCCGTAAGATGTGTATTGAAATTCAAATCTATTTGTTTTTATGTTCATATATATTACCCTCCTCCGCCTAGTGGAGAGAGGTTAGGAAGACGGATGACCCCAACGTCCCCAACGTAAAAAGAGTACTCTCTCCGTCCCATTTTGTTCGCTCACAATGGGAATACGTGCAATTTCAAACCCCTACAAAATATGTTTCTCTATATAATTTTTTAATTTGTTTTATACCAAATTAAAGTGCTCATTGAGTACTTTAATT
>JAXBDA010010423.1:0-10553 GCA_036023075.1 Gaultheria prostrata
GGGATACGGGGCCTATATGGTAGCCCGGAATTGATACTCGGGCCGTCCTATGGACGTGTCGCGAGGAATTACTTAAAGAATTGGTTAAACGAAAGTGTGACACAAAGATACGATACATTGGACACGACCAAACGGTGGGGTATGCGTGGGCACGTTTGGATACTCTTGATGGGAATCACTAACCCTATGAAGTGAGTCTGGATTCGACTGGCTTACTTCACTGGAACATTGAGCAGTGTTGCATGATTTCGTCCTCTCACCCCTCTTCACACACTTGTATTTCATTATGTTTAGTTTTGGTAGACTTTTTCCTACTGGACTAGTGAGCTCACCCTAATCATTTCAGGTACACAACACGGAGCATGATTTGGAGTGCATGAAGTGTGTGCATGCGTGATTTTCTTTTTGAGAGCTAGCATGGAGAAGTTACCGAATCATCTTTAAACTCATATTTTTGTATGAGATGATCTTGTAACTCTATTCATTCAATTCTTTTGACTCGGGCATGTATCGAGTTTTTAAACTTATGTAATTATTTCATGGGTACGAGTACCCGGTTGACTATTCACGTTTTACTTTGACTTGAAAGAATGTATCAAACTTTGACCGTGGGCATTTGACTTACCACGTGGATTTATGTATTTAAATTACGTTTAAGAAATTTGGGGCGTTACAAAAATACACGTTTCTCAAGCGGATCATTTAAAAAGGGACGGAGGGAGTATATTTTTTGAACGATTTTTTTGTAAAATTCGGATGAATGTAATAACTTGAATCTTAATCATGTTTTTACCATGGGGCATGGGTGCCCGTTTTGATTCTAATTGATGAATGAACAGGAAATAGTTGTAGTGAGACAAGTGGAAGACGAACTTATGGAAGATATATACTTGTTATTACTTAAAAATATCTACTTTATCTCTTAGAAATGAGGGTGTGACACTGATCATTTGATAAATATAACTACAGGGTAAACACGTGTGCAGAAAGTAAATATGGTAAATATGATCCACCCTCATATTATGGTAAAGAAATGAGTGGCTGTCAGTAAATATGGTAAATTCCGTGAATTGAAGAAATGAAGTTCGAATTTTAGAATGAAATCATGTTTTACCTTGTTAATGTGAAGATTGAAATAGTCCAATCAAAACCCCCTTAGTAAATTAGGAACCTACAATTACAAAAATCTTGATCGATCAAATTTCCCTTAATTAGGAACTAAATTTATTTCAAATTGTATCATTAAAAAAGGATAAACTAGGTAATTCACAAACAAAAAGTATAAAAACATAACTGCTTTCACTGGCATGGATGAAATTACGTGGTACAACTAAATAGGATGTTTATTTAATTTACTCTTAAAATATTTGACAAAAAGACACGTCTTTCTTTCCCTTTATAAAAGGCAGGACTATTTTTCATACCTACAAGAAAACCTATAACGACAAATAAAAATTGTTAGATTGATTGGAAATCGATAATCATAAGATCAATACACATTAATTTGTTTTAAAAAATGAACGGCTAAACTAAACTAATCAACTAATTGGGGCTAGCTCAGTTGGTCAAAACTCTTGCATCTCACTAGGAGGTTAAGAGTTCGAATCTCGTCGCTTGCATGCAGGGGCTTTTCCGAACTCCCCGTTTGCGTGCAAGGGCTTTTCCTTTTTTTGCTTCTTTTTTGTTTTTACCCTTTAACTGGCTTATTTCTTGTATTGGTTAAGTTGTTGGGCTTGATTGTCTCAAAAAAAAAAAAAAAAAACCTAAACTAATCATTTTAATATGGTCTCCTCGGCAAGTCCTTTGACACGTACGATACGGATGATGATATGAGATCAATCGCAAGCCTCGACAACGACTGAGGCCTATTTTTGGTCAAATAAGTATGAAATACTTATTTTTCGTTTTTATTTGATTTTTTTTCGCGTTAGTTTGTTTCATGTCAAGTTTTTGTGTATTATTGGTTTTTCTCGATGAGAGGAACCGAAAAAGTAAAAAATTATGATCCAAACTTATTTTTTTTGAATAATAACAAAAATAAGTACTTTTGTTGCTTATTGTTGTCTTTATTAAAAAAAATTAGGTTTGGATCATAATGTTTTACTTTTCCGTTTTCTTTCGTCAAGAAAAACCAATAATACTGATAAAAACTTGACAAGAAATTAACTAACACGAAAAGAAATCAAATATAAAAAAAAAAAAAAACTTCTACTTATTAGGCCACAAGGGGCCTGAACATTCAAACCCCGACAGTTAAATGCGTGTTCTAACGAAAAATTGGCTCATTTATTCTTTTCACATGGGTCAGCTGCCCCACAAAATCCAATGGTAGAACCTCGTAGTATATATTTTTTAAGGGATTAAAGAGGGTATTTGGAAGCCTACTTTTTAACTTTTCATTTTCAATTTTTTAGTTTTTTAGCATTTTGGATTATGATCATAATGTGTTTTGAATTTAAGAGGAGTGTTTGAGAGAAATGTGGAGAATGCATTTTGCAAGTGAAGAATGTCAAAAGTAGCTCTAGACCATTTTTTTACTTCTGCTCTAGATTGTGCATTTTGCAAAACTCATTCTCTAAGAATGAGTTATGGGGCGTTTCTCCCAAACAGCCAAAAAAAAAAAAAGAAAAAAAAAAAGAAAATGGGAAAAAGTAGCTCCGAAACATGCTCTTGATGTTGTAGATCGTTTGGAAGTTAGAACTCGTTTTAGCAAGGGTATATACTATATATGCATGTGCTGTTTTGACACGGTAATAGGGCAGGGTTCCCTTGTGAACTAGAATTAGATTCTTAGGGCCCTTGTCAGTGTTAATTCTTTTTGCTTGACCCATAAAAACTCAAAGGAAAATGAAAAAATAAGCTTAATGGGCTTATGTAATGTTTAAAAAGTGTTTAGAAATGTGTATTAAAATAGGTGTAAACGTATTGCAAAGTGTAAAAAAAGGTGCACTGGAGTGCCACAGTCAAATAGCTTGTGCGGTGGCTACGTTGGTCCGATTTTGATGGGTCTGGTACCAATCTCTTTGTCTTGACGAGACGCGCAAGATTCGGGGATCAAAAAAAATTTCGATTAGATTTGAGGTACTGTGATTTTAAAACAGAACTGCAGGCCTTGTTCGTTTTGGGTTTTCAAGAATCGGTTTTCTCAATTATTATCCAATTATTACCTCTATTTTTAAATATTATTTTTATTTTTCTCTCTATCTCTCTCCAATCATTAATCCCTATTTTTAATTATTATCCCTATTTCTCCATCTAATCATTACAAAAATCAAAACCCAAAATCCAAACCAAACGCAACCACAGTTTTGTGGTCCACGTGCCTTTGTCGAACAGCTCTTGCAACCACTGTACACCTCCGTTCGCCATTTTCCACACAGTACAGATCAAGTCGGTTTTCGAATGCCATCCACCGACACTAACCAATTTGTGGAAGTAACCGTCCAGTGTGCGGCTCGGTCACGTGGGTTCCATGGGCTTTCAAAAGAAAAATAATTTATGATTCAGAATTTTTAACCTCATTCCACTAATTCAAAAAAACTAAAAAGTTAATTTCTAAAATCGAAGTAATCAATTTCTCACAATACATCACATAAAAAGCCGTGAAAAACAAAAAAATTCTCTTAGTGGAACACCCCCTAATTATTGAACGGTTCGGATCATTCTTGTGGGACTGAAAAGTGAGCCCTGCAAACTGATTTGTACAATTTCGGTACCTAGGCGACGGTACCCATATCTAGGGTTGAGCAAGGACTCGCCCAACCCGACCTGACCCGAAGGGTTAAGGGCGGGTTTCAAATCAGTGTTCGGTCGGTTACGGGTTGAATTCTCTTGGAAATTCGGGTTTCGCGTCGGGTGGATTCAATTTTAAACCCGCAAAAACCGACCCGACCCGACCCGACCATATAAAAATACATACTGATCCTGCATTACACGTGTAACCATCCCAACCACTCAACCCAATATCCTAACCCTAATACCTTTCTTTTCTCATTTCGCACCGCCCACTCTGCCTCTCTCTCCTTTCTCTGGTCTCTTCCACTCTCTCTCTCTAAGATTGTGCACCACCGCGACACCGTCCAGACTTCAAGACACCGACAACCGTGATTGCAACCACAAGACGCCGACGACCGTCCAGTCAGTCGGTGTAAGTCGATTCTTTAATACTTAATGTGTATTTTTTTTTTGTTTTGCTAGATCTGGGTTGAAGTCAAGTATGGGTACTGAGAATTAAAACCTGTATTCTTCATGACTTAATGTGTATTCTTCATGGTTTAAATTTATATTTGTTGTATCTGTCGAGATGAGGTTGATGTTAAGTGTTTATTTGTTGAAATCTGTCTTCTTGATGTCTATTCTCTCTCTCGTCTCTGGTTTTTTTTTTTCCCTGTTAGAAAGGAGCAAACCCGAAACCCGGCAGACCAGAGTTGTTCGATTTCATAGAGTACTCGATTCAGTTTCAGGTGGGGTTTTTCTCCACCCGACATGGTCGGGTCGGATGGCGGGTTGAGGCCAAACTCGACCCAAACCGACCCGTGCTCACCCCTACCCATATCTTTATCGAATTTATAAGCAGAAACATTAAACTAGAATCCCGAGTTTTTCCTAAGATTCAAGCACACAACAAAAGTATCTCTACACCGTCACTTTCATCAGTAAATGCCATCATAGTGCGTCAGGTGACAT
The DNA here is from genome assembly GCA_036023075.1 of Gaultheria prostrata. Taxonomy (NCBI): domain Eukaryota; kingdom Viridiplantae; phylum Streptophyta; class Magnoliopsida; order Ericales; family Ericaceae; genus Gaultheria; species Gaultheria prostrata. Next base: position 4,687 of record JAXBDA010010423.1, read on the forward strand.
CAGCAAACATTTCCTTTGTAGCCGTTAGAGCATCCTTCTCATACAAAAAAAACACAAAATTTAACATCAAAAACACCTTTTATATTTAGTAAATCAATTTTTAAAAAACTAATAAAATCAGACTCTCTATCCTAACTTCTCTATATTAAATTATACTTTCTTTCTACTCCTACTCCCCAAAAGTAATAATAAAAAAAAGTGAACAGTGCATTAACAGTGTGTGAACAATGCCTTTGGTGTGTGTGAATAGTGTCGACTCAGAGCATCCTTTTTTTTTTCGCTCAGCGAAGAAAGAAGATTTCATAGATAGAAGAGGAATACAGAGTCATGAGTCCAAAGTAGGACCTTACAAACACCACAAAATCCAGATAGGAGCAGGTGACCAAAAACAAAATCTGGAAATGAAACAAAACACAAGGACAAACAAATAGATCATAGAATACATTAGCTAAAGCTTCACATGTCGATCCTTCTAGGGATTTTTAGGGAGATGATAACTTCGAGATTGAGCTTGAAGTATTCCATCGAGAAAGCTTGGAGATCATAATTGGCCTTGATCCAAGATGCGACCCTGGTTTTAATTAGATCAATTGTGTCGGATACAACCAAAGCTTTGTTGTTGAAGATGAGATCATTTCGAGCAAGCCAAATGGACCAGATTGTGGCAAAGAAGGAGGCACTCCAGCAAGCTTGTTTCAAAGACTTCTTCTTACCTCTGAGAAGGATGAAATATCTGTTAATGATTCTGACCGCAACCGAGAAAAAGTCCTGATTCCAAAGAGTAATAATGCCACCAGAAGCTCCAACAGATTTAGAAATTTCGAAATCAATGTTGGAGATAGACCACAATCTGCATGCCGAGAAAAGATCAAAGGAATGTAGTTTTGTTTCTTGGAGAAAAACCATATCAGGAGATTTGGAGCTGATTAGCTTGGACACAAAAGACTTCTTTATGGTGCTGTTCATACCCCTCACATTCCAAGAAATCACCTTCATATTGCTTGATAAGAAGAGAAAAGAGAAGACAGACAACTCCAATACACCTTCAAGATAGAATACCCGAGAAAGTTAGACTTTAACTAAGCGCTGGATTTGGACCCTCTGTTCAGCCATTTCCATTTGCATGAGCTTTTTAAGAGCACCACCATCATTTTCATCGAAATGAAGACCCAATCGGTTACCAGCCATAACAACTTCCTCAATTTCGTCAACAATAATAGAGTTTCTCCTTATAATATCAGCTATGGAGATGGAGGCATTATGATTGCTCGAAGCAGATTGAGAGAGAGAGAAGGAGATGGGCGAGAGATCTCACTATCAAGACAATTTTGAGCAGAAGTGTTTAGAATTTCAGAGAGAAGCATTCTTCTCCTATGTTTCTCAGTTTTGTCTTTTTTGGTTTCAAATGAGTCAGGAACAATCTTGGTGGAATCTGGAATGGCAGCGGAGAGCATAGTGTTGACATTGTTAGAGGAGATAGAGTTGTTTTCCAAAACCTGATTGGGGGAATTAGCATCAGTAAATGCTAAATCCCTGTTGTAACCACTAGCCAAATGATCAGTGCCTATATTAAATGAACCTTGAGAAAAGACCTCGTTGGAATTGCAAGTTTTCATTGGAGAAGACCTTTGGGATTCCTCATTAACTTTGGCAGAGACCACCAAATTGTTAAGAGTGGGTGAGGTGGTGGCAAGAGGAGATTTACCCAAGAGAGCTGCTCTAGAATCGGCTTGCTCAGTAACAGGGATACCAGTTTGGACCCCAATGTTTTCTTTATCTTTGAAGATGATATTAAAAGGATCATCGCAATCTTCTTCCCAAATTCTGACTTTATACACTTTGCCATTGACAATTAAATTAATCCATTCCTCAATCTTCTCTTGATACTCAGTAGAAATAAGAAATCTACCAATATCATAAGAGAGCTCTAAGCCAGTCTCAACATCAACATTGATAAAAACACCACAATAATCTCCAATAAGCTTGAAAGTATTGACATTCCACGATTGAAGAGGCACACCTCTGCATTTAATCCATACAAATCTTGAGAGACTTGCAGGTTCACCATTCCAAGGCTTAAGAGTGATGAACCAATCTTTCAAGGTAGAGTTTGATAGAGCAAGGTCTCTAACCTCTTTAGATAAGAAAGTAAGGACCATAGAAAGACCCCCCAAAGACTTTACAGACACATCAGGGAAGTATGCATGCTCCAAAGCCTTTGAAACAAGCTCAGTAGTGGAAGGACTCTTCAGCAAAACCACCGCACTTCTGGAGAGCCATTCAGTAGCAATGGGTTTGACGTTGAACGAAATACTTTCATCCTTATCGTTAGGGTGATTATAAAGTCCCAGAATAGAATTTGAGCCATGATTAATTGATATCCCAAATTTTTTTCCGCCAAACAGATGAGGAGGAGAGCCAGTGACCCTAGGATTTTTCGGAGATGCCAGATTAACAACTTTGGGTTGGATTCTCGCCCATTTAACTACCAGATTTCTCCCATCAAGCCACAAGGAGTTGGTTTTTGAAATTGCAAAAGAAGCTTCCTTTTTTGAGCCGAAAGTGATAAATCCAAAAGGCATTCCAGATCTCTTACTCCTCTTCTTTGGAATAAAAGTTTTTCGAACCACCCCAAATTGGGAGAAGAAATGCCTAAACCAACGAGGACCCACATCTTCAGGGAGATTATCCACAAAGAGAGTGAAAGAGGGAGAGAACCCAATCTTATGATTAATCATATTCAGATCTCCAAAATTGGAGAAAAAATCTGGAAATTGCTAAGAGAGAAGAAAGAAAGTGACAAAATCCTCCCCTTACACTCAAACAGTGATTAAACTGGAAGAGTAGGATGCGAAGGATTCCCCTTACACCTCGCCGGAGATTAGTCCGGAGAGGTAGGACGCGGACGTCACACCCAATAGAAAAACCAAAATTCTCTCTTAGATCATACCTTCTGCAAAATGGACGAAAGAAGCAGCAAGTGGAAGAGGTACAGAATAAGATTATGATCAGGAAAGCTCCATAGATTGAAGATCGGGGAAGAAAGCAGCATCACGCGCGGCCATAGGAAGGGAGGGTGGAAGAAAGCACCGATCTACTCGTGCGCGTGACAAAGCGCGTTCTCTTAATTCATTCCTTCCTTTGGAGCTTGAACACGTTCTTTCTAGAGTGATTGAACTAGTAGTAAATCATTTAGAAAACTTGTGACTCAGAGCATCCTTATCAGGCGACTCAAAAAAAATACTAAATTTAACCTAAAAAACACCTTTTATAAATTAGCAAGTCACTTTTCTAAAAACTCACAAAATTAGACTCTACATTCTAACTTTATTATATTAAACTATTCTTTCTTTCTACTCATACTCCCCAAAATTGGTGCGTTACTGTAGCAAAGTTAGAAGTTTAACAAATTTGATCAACCATTTGGTGAGCTAGATTTTGAACTATTTTGGGGGTTTGGCTCTCTACTTTTAACCAAAAGCTTGTTTAGGTAGCCACATATTGATGCTCTCATATTTGTTCAAGTACTGTAGCAGAAACAAAATGGTGAGGGAAGATAGGTAGCCTGATTTTTTGAGATTTTTGGAGGTTGACTCTATTTTTGCTTAAAAATTAATATAGGCAGTCTGATATTGATGCTCTTAGAAATTGGTGGTCAAAGCGCTTTACAAAGCACTTTTTAGTCTTTTACCAAAGTCAAATCCCACGTCATTAGTGTTTCTTAAAAGCGTAGCTATAGGTTGCCGGTGATTTCGGGCTTTTGGTGGCGTTTATAAAACGCAGCGAAATTGCTTCTTTCCTGCAGTGTCACTTTAAAAAGAAACAAAAAGGTACGACTGGTTAGGCTTCAATTCTTTAGGGGTTGTTTTGAACTTTGATGTACTTTTAGTTGCCTTGGTTGACATTGTTACCCATTGCTTCTCTTTGGGTCCGAAATCTGAATGGCATGTGATTGCCATGCTTAATATATACTCCCTTTCGTCCCAAATTGCTGGTCCTTCTTTCTATTTTGGGATGTCCCAAAATATTTGTCCCATTTCTAAAAACATCCATCAAAACAGGGTGACTTTCCAATTTTACCCTTAAAAAGTAATTTTTCCATCTCAATTTGTTTGGCCATTATCTTTTACTCCCTCCATTCCAAAATATTGGTTCCTTTTGGGCAGTCGTGCCACTCAAACAATTGTCTATATTTCACGATCTATAGTTTAATAGGATTTTAAAAATTTTGTATAATAAAACTAATTGAGATCTATCAAACAAGATCCATATTGGATATAAAAAATATTATAAATTAGAAAATATAGACGATTTTTTAAGAGGTCCCAAATAGTGACAAGGGACCATTATTTTGGAACGGAGGGAGTATTTTATAACGATTCTTATGATTTTGAAAACTTTGTATAATAAAACTATAAGGAATTGTTCTAAGGTCCATTATAGCTTTTTGTAACATGTCTAGTCCACCTCATATTTTCATAACACTTCTAATCCATTTTTTTACATTTTCTAAGGTGTAAAGTCCACTCTCCCTTTTTAATAGACAAATATACTCTCACCTAAATTTAATACATGCTTATATACCACCGCCGGGAAAGTTTACCCTCGCCGGAAAAGTCATCGGCGCCGGAAAGTTTACCGGAAATTTTTTCCGGCACCGGAAAAGTCCGCCGGAATTTTTTCAGGCACCGGAAAAGTTGCCGAAAAATTGGACTTCGTCGGAAAAGTCGCCGGCGCAGATAACCATATCCGAAGATGTGGTTATCTGAACTCACAAGATGTGGTTATCTAGATTCTGGACTCAGAATATGTGGTTATCTTGACTCACAAGATGTGGCTATCTAGGCACAAAAGATGTGGTTATCTAGACATACAAGATGTGGTTATCTGAACTATATATTTTTATTTTAAAGTCTACTTGAGATCAGATGTGGTTATCTGAACTATATATTTTTATTTTAAAGTCTACTTGAGATCAGATGTGGTTATCTGGACTCATAAAATGTGGTCATTTGGACTATATCTTTTTTTAAAGCCTAATTAAGATCAGATGTGGTTAATTGGACTCAAAAGAGGTGATTACCATGAACTCACAAGACATCCACTAAGAATTGGATGAGAAAACAAATATTGGTGTAAACTGTAAAAAGACAAAAGCTGGGGGTCTTCACACAAATATCCATCAGGTGAATGTACGCACCACCTCTTCGATTCAAAAAATATGCTATCCACAAAGGCAACTGGATAGACACGTTGATACTGAAAACTTGTGCAAATGTCATCACTAATGAATGGCAGGCTAGCTAGCTAAAAAAGTATACATTTCTCTCTTTTTTTAACAATAATTCTACTGCACATCTTTGAAAATTGTGTCAGTTGCTTCTTCTCTTTCTTCTTTACTTTTGTATTTTTCATCTTCATCATCATGTACCTTTTGCCGGCAAAGGCATCATCACTGTTCCATTTTGCATACTTTTTTCACTTCTGCAACAATTCCGAGCAGCCGGTAACTCCGGAAACAGTCCAGTACGATCGAAATCAGTCCGGTATGCCGGAATAATCCGAGAACAGCCGATAAATTTGCCGGGACTGTAATAATCCGAAAATTTTAATAAATTTTAGGATTATTTAATTTCATTTTAATTTCTTTAATTTTGTTATTAAATTTCTAATTGCACTTAGGACCCTTAATTTGCAATTACTACGGTTTATACCCTAATACTTTCTAATTGCTACAAATTCGACCCTAAGGCACGTTTACTTTTTAATCGCGAGCATTACATTTTTATAAATTTATTTCATACATAATTATATACTTTTATACACATACACAAGCAATACTAGTGCACATACACACATATGTGTAT
>JAXBDA010010424.1:0-10551 GCA_036023075.1 Gaultheria prostrata
AAACACCGTCGTCCGTCTCTGTGGTTCGACTCCGGTACTTCCGGATTATTGTGCTACATTGATCAGTTGTCCTACGCTTGGGACGTGTTTTGAGTCTTTATTTTTAATCACCTGGTCGGTCAAGCATACACTCTTTGGCGACAAAACTATTTTGGTCAACAATTTTGACTGGCAATAGTGTAGATTGTTTTAGTGAATGTCAACTGTAACCTCCAAGTCTTTTAGCTTGTTCCATGCAAAGTCTGACTAGGTTGTCAACCTTTTAATTGGCTATACGGTAAATGTGAGGTGGCCTAAGTGCATGTCACGAGCATCTTCAAATCCTCTACAAGAGCACAATGAAGGTATTCGTTCGGTACACTACTACAATAATGGTGAAAGGTCACGCATAAAATATCACGATTTTTGCAAAAGCGAGATTAAAAAACAAGGGGGACTCTTTTATCTCGGTTTCTCTACTTGACCGAGAGCATATTTATATTTTATCTCGTTTATAAAAAAACCGAGATGGTTAAATAGTACTTTCATCTCGCTTATATAAAACCGAGATGGTTGAAGAGCATTTTCATTCATCTCACTTTTGTAAAATCGAGATGGTTGAAGAGTGGAGCACTTTCATCTCGCTTCAGGTTATAAACGAGATTAAAAGAGATCAGTTTAGTTTTTAAAGGGTAAAAAGTCACAATCCCTAGAAATACCATCGTCACAATCGGCTCTGGGTTCTCTAGCACGGAGGCCAACTAGGGCACTGAAATACCATCGTTCTTCCAGCCTAGCAGGCTAGCACCACTGTACTCTGGGTCTTCCATCGACTCCAGCACCGATGGTGCTCACCACTCTGCTGCGATCGATTCGACTTTCACCAGCCGCTAGCACCGTCAAGCGCCACCATTATCCGCCTCCACAGAGTATGTTCTTCGCTGTATCTGAACCTCTCTCTTTCTGTCTCTCTCTCGATCGATCGATCGATCAACATGCATGCATATTGTATCTGATTTGTTCAGTTTTCTTCGATAAGCCCTAATTTCTAAAAAAACCCTAATTTCCTCCACTTTAGGGCATACTATATTCTTCTTTCGCTTCTTATGGGTCACACAGGTTTGGTAAATGATAGGGCATGAGGTTGCTTTTAAGTGATGTCATTGATGTTTGCCATCAATTTCAGAGAATGGTTGAGCCTTCTCCACCCCTGTAGCCCCGATTTGGCATGAGGTTGCTTTTGTGGTTTTCCGCCGCAGTGTTCGGCGGCGGAGTTGAGTCTTTGAGCATTTACGTTTTTTTCTTATTCTTTGATATTTGAGTTAATATTATTGGTTGATTTTGAAACCCTTCCTATTCTTTGCTAGATTTTTTTTTCAGGATGACACTACTTTTTGGGTCTCCTGGCGCTGGAAAAATGACATTGCTACAGGGCCTCGCAGGGTTAGTTTGTTATCACCCTCCTATTCCTTCCTTCGGTTGTGTTGGTTTCATATGTACACATGTGCTCCATTTGATCCACAAAAAACGAAAAGGAAAAGTATCTTCATTCTCTAACGACTAGAATGCATGTGATAAGAAGTTATGTTATATAGTAATAGAATTGAGGGAATATCTGAATTAAAAGTTTTTAAAAACTCCATTTATTTCTTTTGTTGCACGGATTCAAGATCACCAAACCTTGCCCAGGAATAGCAAGGCATTCGAGAAAAGGGTTTGGTTTGGTGATCCTAGTACTTGGGTATTCTATTCTCTTTTAGGTCACAATTAGTCTTGAGGCCATTTATCAACTATGCATGATGCAGTGACTTTCCCCTGTAATTTGGTCTAATATGGAGCAACTATAATCTTGAAAGGCTACAATTTATGTATGTAGTTCAGTTAAGAAAGTTATATGGCATTTTTCTCACCAATAATATGCTTCATGGTAAAACATTGAAGACATAACAATCCAGTTGCACTCGTTTTCATCAATGAAACCCCCAAAATCCAACCAAGTGCATTGTGACTTGAAAGTTGTTTCATTTGGTTCATCTTACAGTTTCTGCTAAATTTTTTTTTATGGTGATATATGTTCTCCAAAAGCAATGTACGCACACGGGTGATTTAACTTTCTTTTCCCTCTTAGTTTCGAAGTTTAGTTTTGTGTTATAGTCGACCACTTAACATGTCGCAACAGGTCATATGCTCTCTGCTTGCTGGACCACTACTGGAAAAAAGCAAATATTGAGGAAAATTGTCTCTGGTAATGGTATGACTTGTGTGCAATTAACGTGGAAGTGATATGGTAATGGTATGACTTGTGTGCAATTAACGTGGAAGTGATATTGTCGCATGATTTTAGAAGAAATTTTAGTTGGATGTTACTTAGCCCTGATGTGCGTTCATAATCTCTACACTCATTCAAGTGCATTTATTCAGTTTTTATTTAGTTCAAAAGCATTATCTATGTACTATCATGTTTCTTGATCGAGAAATATATGCTACGAAACTTTCTTTCGGTCCTTTTGTCGGGACTTCAACATGGGCATCCTTGAACTCTTTGTGCTTATTTATTTATATTTGGTTGTGCAGAATGTGCCGTTTTAGATAACGATGCTGAAGGGAGCAAGATCGTTGCTAAGGAACTACTTGTGAGGATCGTTCAGAGAAATTGCAACGGCCGCGTTATTAGAATTAGAATGTTACTTGTCGAGGGTGTTTTCAATTTTTGTCCTGTGTAATTATTTCCCTTTCTTGTATATAGTTATACTTTTTTCTGGTTAAAGGGCATGCTAATGCAATGAACCTTCCCAAGTTCAATTTGTAACAATCAATTTCTGAGCTAATAAATTTGTTGATTTGCTTATATTCCTTTCCGTGTCTGAAATTGTAGGAGTTAGAGGGTATAATTGGAAAAAAAATGTTAATCCAAAGACCTCAGTTGTCTATAACCGTGACTGTATATTGGAGGATTCATCACGGTTTTATACAAAAGTGTGGTCTTTGTATTGGTATTAACCACGGTTTTATAGATAACAGTGAGTGATTGTTCCAAAACCACCACGGTTTTTGTAGAAAGTGAGACCTTATGTGGAATAACAATCACGCTTTTTACTTTATGATCTCAGTTTTAATGAGTTTTAGTCACGGTTCTATAGTGTGGTTAAAAGATTTGGACTTTTAGTTACACCTTGATAGACCACGGTTTTGAATGCGAGATCAAAAGTGAAAGATCACACCAAATAACTGAGACCTTTATCTATTTTGTAGTAGTGGTAGCCTTCATTAGTCAGATTCATCACTATAAGGGAGTCAGGTTCAATCTTCACTTTAAGCAAACCCTTTTCCAATATAATGGTAAGTCCTTTATTTATTGCCCATAGCTCCAACACAAGGCTAGATCCACTTGTGAGTTTCCCATAATATAACCAAGAAATCCTGGCTCCTTTACAGTCCCTGAAGAGGCCTCCAAATCCAGCTTTGTCGTCGAAGTCATACCAACACCCATCTATGTTGACCTTTACTTCACCTGTATAAGACAGCTTCCAAACAATTAGCCTGGGTTGACTAGTACCACCAATAAAGGAGGATTTAAATGCTTCAAAAATTTCCATCGAATATGACATGATTGCCTTGAAGGTAATGGGAATTGTGATATCAATATTGTCAAAATTAATCATGTTGCGATCTTTCAAAATTTGCCAAAGAATATTAACAAATAAGGTTCTCCACGGCAGCTCATTATCTATTCCAAAAGTCCTTTTAGACTTAAGATCGATCGAAGGAGATCCAATAAATAACAGGGCATTCCGATCTTTAACGAAACAAGGCCAAAGCCCCTAAACTTTAACACAATCTTTAAAAAGATGATTAGTCCTCAGGGCCGACATTACATCAAGGAATTGTAAGTAATGCCTCTATGGGCTCTAAGAAGTCTATTGGTAACAATAAGCCAAATGAAAGTTTTAAGTTTATCAGGAATTTTAGTTTCCAGAACCAGAGTCGTCCCTTCATGTCAACGATATCTACATTAATCAAATCATAGGCATCAAAAGTAGTAAAATTTCCATTGGAAGATCCAACCCAATAAATTAGCTTAGCCTTCAGAGCTAGTGTATCAGGGAAGATAAATATTACCAATGATATCAGGATTCTAGGCATTGATTGTAATATTGATTAAATTCTTGCTGCCATTCTCATCAATTTGATCCTTAACTCTAAATTAGACTTGGTATAAGCTCCATGGAAGCTACTGACATGAGCGCCGGCCCCACACCACCGGTCTTCCCAGATGTCAATAGACTTACCATCCCCAATTAATACAACATTTGAGGCATTTTTCAAGGATTGTTTGGTGTGGATAATGCTTCTCCACATAAGGGATGTTGGTCTCATGTGAGATCAGGAAAGTAAGGAATGCTTTCTACTTGTCCCTAAGAATTCTCACCAAAAGGCTATCTTCCTTAGTGATCACTTTCCAATTATGTTTAGCTTATAAATCAAGGTTATGAGTTTTAATTTTCTTGATTTCGGGATTGCCTCTATCTTTGCTCTTATACACTTAGTGCCAAATAACAAGGTGGACCTTTTCTTATAGACAGTATCCCCGAGGAAATTTCTGTTTAACCTATCAATTCTATCTATATAGAGGTCCATGGTTTGCATGGTATAACTGGGGATAGTAGAGGCCACAATTTGAACAAGGTAGTCCCACCAAATAGGGAAAAAGTGTTGGCCTTCAACCTGGTAAGTCTTTTCTTCACTTTCTCAATAAGATACCTGAATAATCATTTGTTCACTTAATTGTGGGGGAGGGGAACACCCAATATTTTCGCCAAGTCAAGAGTCAAAGGTATGCCCCACTTAGGGAACTAAGCCTTCTAGCTTTCCTTAATACTCTGACCAGACATAAGGTAAAATTCATTAATGACTTCAATCATGGCAATACTAGAAGTTCTTAATTTATCTTGACCAAAAAGAATGAGGTCATCATCAAAAAATAAATAAGAGGAGGTGAATTTCTAGAGACTTTGTTGAGTTTCCAGCTTCCTTGCTCAACTTTCATGTTAATCGAATCAGAGAGTCTCTCCATACAGAGAACAAACAAGTGGGTAAAAGTGGGTCTCGTTGTATGAGTTCTCTACCATAATAGAATTCATTTAACGCTTCCCCATTAAAAAGAAAAATCGTGGTACCTCTAGAAACGCAACTCATAATCAATTCACTCCAAAAAGAGTTAAATTGATATAATGAAGAGTTTCAGCTAAACTAAGTGTGAGGAGTGTTTTTCCGATTTGACCTTTTTGAGCCCCCAGCGGTGGAAAGAGGGGGAAGGACGAATGGGTTTCACTTGATTCGTAGGAGGTTTGCCTGGACGGACCTGCACAAGTAACACCCACGTTAGCGCCTAGCCCGGACGGTGGTGGTCCGAGAAGCCGCTCCGACGGTCTAGTAAGTCGCCGGAAGTGGAGAAGTGACCAGAATATCTAGTGAAGTGTATATGGAGAGAGTAGAGAGAAGACCCCTCAACTTGGTGAGTGAGCTCTCCTTTTATAGGCAAGGAGAGACTTGCTCACTAAGTTTTGGGTGTACCTCTTGCGCGTCCCCTGTCTCAATCACAACACGCGAGCAAGTCATGAGTGCCTTAGGCGCCTCCGTCGCTTCAGCTGACGTCACCTCTGCAAAGCCTATAGTGGCAGCAGATCTAGGGCTACCCTTTGGTACATAGCATAGACTGGTGGGCACCTCGAGCACCTCACCTGGGCGCCGCCTGACTCCACCTGTCACCTGTCACCTCTTAAGTCCCAATAAATCAAGGGACCCTTCGGCACGAAGGGCCCGAAGCCCCTGTGGCTCGGCTTGGAGATGTGTAAACCTGGAACATATCCAACTCGCCGAAGGCTCCGGGCTCCTTCCATCATGAACCCTGCCCCAGGCAACGGGCACCAAGGGCTGCCATAAGGTCATCGCCGAGGCCGATGGACTTCATCCTCGGCGTGGATGATTTTAAGGGGCTCGGCGTGGACGACTGTACCGAATCCCCGCCGAGCTCGAGAGCGAGCCGGCCACCCGAATCGTCCGATCTGACCTCCGGACGGCTTCGATGGCAGTTCCGAACCAAGTTTGGCCCGTCTGACCCTCACGGCCTGTGTCGCCCGATCCCCCTGACCCTCTGCCACTACACTAAGAGACTTTACCATCGACTTCCTCCAGATCAATGTTAAAGATATGACACCTTTTTACCCTTTATATTTCTTATGGTTAATTTGAATAATTTTTGGGCATGATAATGTTATCATTTGCAGACCTCCCAGGAATTAATGAAGCTACTTTGACAAGGACTTAGTTAAAAAAAAAAAAAGGGCCTAATTCTAGTCACGATGATCTTAATTAGTCATATTCTTATAGATACCATTGCAAAAACTCATGGATATAAATATCTTAATGGTCGAAGGATTGTCAACTTTAGAGATTAAAGCAATGAAAATCTTATTCATCTCACTAGGCACATACTTAGCCTCCATACATTTTTTGACAAAATAAAAACTTCTTGGCCTACCACAATCCAAACTTATGGTAAAAAAATGGCTTTTATACTGTCACGACAAGGAGCTTTATAAGGTTGAATGTGCTTAATACTATTCCAGATCTCATCGTTAGAATTGGGGATACAAAGAGTACTGTTGGTTAAGCATGGGAACGGTGTTCTTTAAAGAGTTTCACGAAGTTACCTTGAACCATCACTTTAAGAGTAGGTCGTCCACCCATGAATTGTTGTTATCTTTAAGCACGGTAATCTTAGCCTTCCTTCTGCAAATAATAGTAGACAAATGAAAATACCAAGTATTTTTTTTTTTCAAAAAATAATCCATTTCGTTCTAGACTTTTGATACCAAAAAAATGTCTACTTGAGGCAAGATGTTATAGTTAGAAACAAGTTTCTTTTCCAGAAACTGAAGGTTATGGGAGACTTTAATTTCCTGTTATTTCTGGACACCTTCAATTCTGGACAATAGTACCCATTTGTTTCTATGAAAGATATTACCAAAAACATTCTTATTCCAAAAGAAGGCAGCTCTGGAAAAATTTCTAATTTGATCCAATAGATTATCTCCTTTTCTAACAACACTATCAAAGGAAGCTAAAAGCCCAGCTGCCTCGAATCTGAAGGGTCTGTTAATATGGCCTGGGGTGTTTTTACCTAAAATATGAACAAATAAAGGAGAACGATAAGAGTATGTACACTACAACAAAATGGGGATTTCGGGGCACTTATTAAAGGGCAGTTCTTCAAAACTGCCTTATTAGGCTTCTAACGAGGCATTAGTGTTCTAAATGCCGCATCTCATTGAACCTAACGGGGCACTCGGAATTTATACCAATATTGGAATATTGGAATATTTTAAGCTAATCTAATAGGGCTCTTGTAAGTGCCGTGATATTTGAGATTAATAGGGCAGTTTTTTAAATGGCATAAAACGGTGTCACTTTTGTATCCAAATTATAGGGCATTATTTAGGAAGTGCCTCGAAAGAGTCAAAAGGTTAGATTTTTGTTTAGGGGTAGTTGAAATTTCAACAAGACAAATTCTTTATCTTCACGCTCAATATTTTCCTTTGTAGGCCCATTACAATATATGCTAATATACTACATTTTAAATAGCAGTTCATAGATATCATCAATAATATCATAAAATTATAAGCGGCTATAACAATAATATTTACTTGAATCATTTAATCAACAAGCACAATAAAATAAATGATCTCGATCATCATAATTGTGTCGCGATTGTATGGTCACTATACATTGAACTATTACATAATACTTGGTTACTATCAACTGTGTCCCGATGAAGAGGCTTTCTAAACCCGATATAGCCAAAATTTTACAGGAATGATTTAATCAACAAACACAATGAAATAAATCATCTCGATCGTCATGATTGTGTCACAATTGTGTGGCTACTGTACATTCAACTACTGCACGAGACTAAGTTTCTATTAATCACGTCTCGATGACGGAGCTCTATAAACCCGATTGAGCTAAAAATTTACGTGAGCGATTGAATCAATGAGCACAATGAAATGAACGATGTCGATTGTCATGATTGTGCCGCGGTCTTGTGGCTAGTCTACATTTACGTACTGCACAAGACTTAATTTGCTATAAAGTAAGTTGACTGTATAAATTCTACAGGCCATTGCCGAGTCTACTTTTATAATGATTGATCTGAATCGGTAGGATTTCCCATTTTACTTATTCCATCGTTTTTCATCAAAATTGAAAAATTATCGGATATTGACAACCATGTGATCTAAAGACATTAATATGTGCGAAGGGATTAAAGTCTTATAGAGCACCCTCGAGCCCCACCTGACGTTTTTTTTTGCTATCGGAACCGTGTATCTTTTGCACAATATGGATAAGATTACTTTGTACAAGAATAATGTTAATCAGGTATCGTCAGACATTTGATCGGACACAAAATATTATTCGGTATCCAAGATCTTAAATTCTGAATAAAAAAATTAAAAGATGGGATTAATTAGGTATATATATTCGATTGAACTGGGTTTTTTAGATCGCAATGGAATAAATATTTCAAGATTATAGAACGGCTCGGATCATTTGTGTGAGACCAATGGGCTCCGCACAACCATTGGTTCGGTACCAAAGAGGAACAAAGGTCACCACAGGACCCCTCCTTTGGTCCCAAAGTTTGGGTGACCCGCCCAAACTTACTGTCCCCAAATTTGTATTTCCCGCTATACGGTTTTCCCCCAAATTTTTTCATTTCCCGCTATATGGTTTTCCCTTAATCCACCATGTGTGCAGTCCCTTGCATCTATCCTCTCATCCATCCAGATCTCAAGTCTCAACCGATTTCAATAGATCCATATTCGCCTCGTCTTGGGAGTCTTCGAAGATCACATCTGTGATTCTGCGTATGACCGTTCATGAACTCGCCTCTCCCTCTGCTATACCGCTAAGGTAACTTGCTACACAAAGTCGCCTCTCCCTCTGCTATACCGCTAAGGTAACTTGCTAGCACAAAGTCCCCTCTCAGGGTTTTTTAAATTAATCCCCAATCTCTCTCTTATTATGCAATTTTCAGAGGAGAAAAAATGGTTTCGGACCCAATTTTACATGCAGAGCGGAAGGATAAGATGGTGGAGTTGGCAGAGAGGGTGGGGTGGAGGATCCAGAAACAAGATGAGGCGGCGGTGAAGCACTTCGGCGGCGAAGTTGGGGTGAGGAGACAAGTGTTTAAGGTTTGGATGCATAGCCAAACACACTCGGGTAAACTAGAAATTGATTATTTGCCTTTTATTTCATAGGTATAACCTCTTCTTTGTGTTTTGACTACCTTTCTTCTACTCAAATAAGGCTGCAAATAAAGCGCCAACAAGGTGTTCGCTTGAATATCCAACCAAGAGATGAAGATGTAGGAGGGTGAAAGGGCATCCAAAAGTAATGTAAAGTTTAAAATAGTTCTCTATAGTACTTCTGTTAACATTATTGTAACCCAGAAAAAACAGAACATTCAGATATTAGCTTGATTTTTGTTCCAGGGAAACATCACAAATTTCGAAGCTAACTCGGGGATTGGAATAACAATCTTAGGTAATTATTGTTAAATAAATTGCCTTTTTATTACTTGAATTTTCATTATTGAAGTGTACAATAATCTATAATTGGTTTTGTTAACTTCACGTAATCCAAGTCCCCACAAAATTGAGGCACTCAAGGCCTATGGCGAGAACAAAGACGCACGTGTTCCGAAGAAGGGGACCAAATCTCAGGTGATTTTTCTTAGTGAATATACATCGATTGGGTAATTTTTTTAGTATAACCCTTTGGGAATTTGTAAAGTGGTTAATATATTGCTTTTGTGCTAAATGGATCGCTGTTTTTTGCTCTTATTTTGTCTAGTCACCCAACCATTTTTCTTCCCATGACTTGGTTTGGAACCTGAGTTTATCTCAATTTGAAATTTCGTTGAATTACTTAGGCCACTAGGGAATTTACATTGATAATGGAGCGAATGTCTTTCTCAATTGCAGAAGCTTTTTTCCGGGTGATTGGGGCAGCCAACTAATAATACTATCTAACCCATGTTTCCTTGATACGACCATGACCCATAATGCTTCCTTCTCATGACGTTGGTCACCCTTGTCATGTCATTGTAGTGGAATGGGAGGTGTGATTGTTTGAGTTGATGATTGCTTGACCAACCAGGTGTATAAAAATAAAGACTCAAAACACGTCTCAAGCGTAGGACAACTGATCAATGTAGCACAATAATTCGGAAGTACCGGAGTCGAACCACAGAGACGGTTTAACGGTGTTTGACTCAAAAGTGTTGAACTGTAGTTAATTGGGCTCTTAGGTAGCCACCCCTTGTTTCACTTGATTATTTATCCTAAGAATTAACTAATTAACTGATTAACTTCGAATTAAAGAGGAGAGCACAGCCGTGGGAACTCCAGCGTCCGCGACTAGCCCTAACCGCTATCCACTCGGGTCACAATTCTTTTAATTGGTTGATTTTAGATTAGGAAAAAGATTCCCTAACGAATGCACACCACT
>JAXBDA010010425.1:0-10550 GCA_036023075.1 Gaultheria prostrata
TATATATAATATCAGTATTTATGTTAGCGAAATGGATCTTCATAACAAAATGGTTGATGTTTCTTGCGGATTCTTGATTATCTTCATTTACAATCTGAAATAGAACTTGTTATACATATTTATTACTCCTATCTAATTTTGGGTTAGCCCAAGGTAAAATAATATCCTAGCTCCGCCCTTGAACATGCTCATTAGTTGGCGTCGCCATTTCAAACGCATGAACAACACTAGCGAGAGTAAACTGCACAACCTGAAGCGAAAAAGAAATTCCAGGACACACTCTCCTTCCACTTCCAAAAGGCATGAACTCAAAGTGGTTCCCCCTTAAATCAACATTCTGGTGAGTCGTCAAAAACCTTTCGAGCCTGAACTCCCACGGTTCAGGCCAAATCTGTGGATCATGATGAATTTTCCAAAGATTCACGTACAGGCGGGTACCCGCCGGGACGTGGTACCCGCCGACAACGCAGTCCTGATCTGTATTTTGTCGTGGGGGCATGAGCTGGGTTGGTGGGTGTAAACGCATGGTTTCCTTGGTAATAGCTTGGATGTAGACTAAGTTTTTAATGTCTGATTCTTCCAAACATAATGGACTTCTTAAAATTTTCAAAAGGAGGCTATCTTACCAAACATGTAGCCTTGTTGATTATGTCAGCATTAAAATTGAGGGCCTCATTTGAACCACCATTGAGAATTTCCAACATCGATCACGTCCATGAAGTCTTTCTCCGCCTCCACGACCGCTTCACCGAAACTTTTCCGTTGCTTATGTTCGTTTAACCACCCTTGAACCATATCATCCAATTTCTTTGCCGTCTTCTTCTTCATCTTATTCTCATAGCCTCCCAAATCCAACCACCTCAGAAAAGGAATAGCATCCGCCAAGGTAAACACTCCCATTAGATCAAAGAACTCCCTAAACGCCTTTCGAAAGCCCTTATCCGCCTCTGTTTTCTGATTTCCTGCAGTAATTGCTTTTCTGAGAAAGTAAACACTTGAATTTATTGAATACTACCCACCAAATCACTATTTGCAGGATTCACAATAGGTTCCATTTCAATTGGACCCTACTTACTCGGGGACTCCCACCTCTCTCTCCCACACAAGAATTGCGGAGGATATCATTCGTGGAAAGATAAATAAAAAAAGAAAGAATGGGGGAGACATCCTGCTTAACCAAACCGGATATGTATTGTACGCGTTGTGTAAGAGCATTTGTTTCAATTACGCTTTTGAGTATCATAGTGTGTAATATTTTAATGGACATGGCATTATCTTTTTCAAATAAGGGCAATTTGGTCATTTTCAAATTAGTATTGTTTAATTTATTAATAAAAATTAGGAATTCAAAGTGCTCAATAAAAAGTCCCAAAAGTTACGATATTAACTTGGTCCATAACTTAATGGACTAAATTAGTAGGCTTTTGATTAAAACTAGATAGTCAAATTAGCACAAAAAGTTATGGGGAACAATCTGTCCATAAGTTACAGACTACAAAGGTGTTCAGGCCATTTAGACCGAAAAGTCCTCAAAAAAGTTGAAATCAAGTCAGATTTCTGCCATTAACTCTCTCTCGTCCCCATTTTTAGAAATGTTACACTAGTTCATATCTTATGCGAGATGAGTTCGTGGGATCCACTTCAAAGACCCACACAAATGATCCAAGCCGTGTATTAGTTCTAAAATTATTCTTTGAGTTATCCAGAAAAAAAAATTAGGTCAATCGTATAATTTTAAGTACTTGATCTAGTTGTCTAACTTTCTTGCAAACTTCCGTCAAAATTCAAGATCCTAAATTATGAATGAATAATTAGAAGACGGATCAACGACTTATAATTTTTCGAATAAATTGATTTTTGAGTAGTGACTCAAAAAATTATTTAAAAAATTAATGACCGGCGCGGATCATTTGTGGCGGTCTTCAAAGTGGGCTCCACAGACCCATCTTGCACAAACTAGTGTAACATTTCTAAAAATGGGGAAGAGAGAGAAAGTTAATGGCAGCATATGTGGGGCCCCACCCAAAAAGAGAGCCGGATTTCTAAATCCCCAATCGAATAGGGTGTAAGAAATTCATGCAACAAATTTGCTCAGTGTTGTGCTTGATTGATTAACTCCTGTCTTCATCATGCACTGATGAATTTCGATAGAAACCTAGAGAGAGAGAGAGAAAGGAGTTAGGGTTTTGTACTGGGAGGGGATGAGGCCGCTGCCTCTCCCTCTCCCCCCTTCTTCTTCCGGCCGGCATCTCTCCTCCTCTCCCACCATTTTCTGGTTCTTCCCAGCCTCCTTCTCCACTGCCCCTCTTCCCCCAGTCTCCATTTTCGCTGCCCTTCCTCCCGTAGCCTCCATCTCCGCCGCCCCTCCTCTCGCTGTCGCCGATTCCACTAACCTTTTGAGGTCAGATCTGGGGAGGGTTTGTGATAGGGAGATCTGGCTTGGACCCTCGCCAATAAGCCGACGGTGCTCCGGTGCGGCAGACTCGTTGTCAGGTTACTACATCGGAGGTTTTTTATTTTATTTTCAGTTTTTTTTGGTTTAGTTAATTACCCCTTTGATAGGTGGTTTTTTTAGCCCCTTTTAGGATGCTTGTTCTTAGATTTCATCTTGTGCTTAGCGGTAGGCTTTGGGCTGTTTTCCCTCGGGTTCTCTACTAGCGGATCGTTGACAGGTTCCTAGCCCAGCCTTGTTGTTGGTCTGCCTCGGGCAGGGGTGCCACCGTCTTGGTTTTGTTAGTTTTGGTTCATTCCTTGTATTTTGATGAAATCTGTAGCCCTTGGGCATTTTCCTGAATGGAATTGACTTGACATTTTCAAAAAAAAAAAATCATGCACTTAATTCTAAATTGAGCTAAATTTTAGCATTAATTATAACAAAATTAAGTCGTACAAAACAAACGATCTTAATTATTGAAACGTGTAAAAGTCTAAATTTACTTTTAGAACAAAGATCATCTCTGGTTATTTGTTTTTATATTTTGGGCTGTTTTTTATTTTGTATTCCCAAGTCGAGTCCGCTGGAGAGAGAGTTCAGTAATTCTATACAACTTAGATTTTAAGAAATTCACGCAACCAATTTGCTCAATTCTTGGTCATACATTTGCTACTAAATTGAGCTAATTTTTAATATAAATCAAAATTGTTACACGATCAAATCCCACAAATATAATGAACTCTTTTGTTTTTTTACCTCTACTATGAATTTTAGTATAGATTCCTTATCAAATACGATGATTTTTTTTTTTTTTACCTCTATTATGAATTTCTATTAAATATGTTACGAATTCAATGTGGTTTAAGAGGATGTCTACCGAAGACACATATAAATTAAAGAGTTATTCTAGGGTCCTGAATGAAATCAATAATTTTATTCCCAAAAGAAATTGACAGTCCACCTCATACAGGTGGGCCCCCATTCACCGTGTGCCATTTAACCCCCTTCTTGTAGGCACAGCATTTCCAACATAAGCTTCAAATGTGAGTATGTCAAATTTGTTTTAAGACTTATGTGGCTCGTTAAATTTGACATCTTTAAATTTCCCAATCCTACAAATATGCAGCCGCCCCCTAAAAGGATGTCGTTTTGGGACAAGTCAAGTTTCCTTCAAATGTGGTCCTATAGGGCTCACATCGGGTTCCAAACAAACGATTTGAACCGTGAATTAATTTTAAAATAATTATGTGAGAGATTTTAGAGAAAATTAGGTCCATTGGATATTTGCACGTAAGTGATCTAAATCGTTCCATTTTCATTCAGAATCAAGAAAAGTTATACAACTATATGCTCTGTAACCCCTTGATCTCTGGACCGTATGTGTTGTCGGGCTTAATGAGGAGCATTTAATAAAAAAATTATCTTGATCAGATATCTATAGGTATCAAAATAATTCATATTTTTCATAGTTGTATAACTTTTCTTGATATCGTGTATATGAATAATAAATATATGTAGATTCTTTTTAAATTTTGCCTCCGTCTCCAAATAAATATCTATATTGCATTATTAACACTTTTTCAAATATTATTTGTATTTTGTAAATTATATTATTTTTTACAACAATTTTAAATATTTGCACTGTAGAATTAAGTGAACTTTAATAAACGAGATCCATATTACATAGAAAAACATTGTGAATTAAAATATAAGTATTTTTTTAAGAGGTCCAAATAGTGGAACATGAACATTTATTTAGGAACGGAAAGAATATCTACAAAGAAAATGAGGCAATGTATATGGATAATAAACAAACAATGGTAACAACATCATGGTCAAATGTATATCCATAATCTAAGTAATCTGATTATATTACTGGACACTTTTCAGATGCATAATCTATTTTTAATACATTTAC
The DNA here is from genome assembly GCA_036023075.1 of Gaultheria prostrata. NCBI lineage: Eukaryota > Viridiplantae > Streptophyta > Magnoliopsida > Ericales > Ericaceae > Gaultheria > Gaultheria prostrata. Next base: position 4,353 of record JAXBDA010010425.1, read on the forward strand.
CAAACGCTTTCAAAAATTTTGATTATGAGTTGTCTAGAATCTCAAAATCTAAGAATCACAATCAAAATCTAGAATTAACCAAAATAATCAGCCCCAAACACTGACATATTTCACTGCCTGCACGCACCATGATGATTCGACAAATAACTTCATTTCTAAAAGTTATTATAACCATTATACAATTTTTGCTGGAAGTTTCATGACTACTTTCAGATAATCTAAGTTTCATGACTACTTTCAGATAATCTAAGTTTCATGACTACTTTCAGATAATCTCCGAGATGAAAGCACGTTTTCTTATACATCAGTTACCAATCCTCCATAAAGTTCTGAAGGCAAGCGCGGCGTGAGGAGGACTTCAAGCGGCTTTTCTTTCAAATTACTAAATCCAATGCTCTTAGTCATATCAACATGCACATCAGTTGGCATTGCAATTTCAAACGCATGAACGAGACTAGCAATTGTAAGCTGCATGACCTGTATCGCAAAAGAGGCTGCAGGACACATTCTCCTTCCACTTCCAAATGCCATCCACTCAAATTGCTTCTCCCTCAAATCAACATTCTTGTGAGTCGTCAAGAACCTTTCAGGCCGGAACTCCAACGGTTCAGGCCACACCTGCGGATCATTGTGAATTTTCCACAGATTCACGAACAAGCAGGTGCCCGCCGAGACGTGGTACCCTCCCACAATGCAGTCCTCTGTGTTTTCTCGAGCGAGGATGAGCTTGGGCGGTTGGAATAAACGCAGGGCTTCCTTAGCAATGGCTTGGATGTAGACCAAGTTCTTAATGTCTGATTCTTCTACTTGCCTTTGTTGACCAATATGCATATCTAATTCTTCTTGGGCTTTCTTTACTGCCTGGGGATTTTTGAGAAGCATTTCTACGACCCAAGTAAGGGTTGAAGTAATGGTGTGGGTGGCACCTAAAATAAGACCCTATAAAGGCCCATAAAATATGGAGTCAATAAGTTGCATATGTTGATCCAAATTAAAGGCCCATAAAATATGGATTGTGAAGTCATTAAAGGCCTATGGCCCAGGCCTTAAAGCAAATATGAAGTATGTGATTTTAGTATCAATGTATAGAGCTAAATGGATTTTGTTACCATTGACTCATAACAAAAGTTGAGTACTAGTAAAAGGAATCTAAAAACATCAAAATGGTGCTCAATAAATTTAGATTTCTCTCCCCTTTGTTGAGTTTTTTATATAATCTTGTTGCCGAGTAGAAAAAAAATGTTTACAATAGTACTAGTAAAAGAAATCTAAAGACATCAAAAACTAAGGCTGTGTTGTGCAAATTACGATAGATAGTTCTCGTGCTAAAAAAAAAATCAAAAGTTGCGGTATTCAAGCTTTAACAACTAATTGAGCTTGTTTTTTTCCCTGAGAAGACGAACCTGATCGGCTCGGTTAGTTTTTGGCGAATTTCTCTCTCTCTCTCTCTCTCTCAATTCTTGACGTGATCTTTCATGGGCGGAGCTAAATGAATACAATTGATCTCCTCTAACTTGTTTCAAACTCCACCCTTTTCTAGGTTTATAAAATTTTTTGTGAATGTAACCCACCAAAAACGGTATCATTGCTCCAAACACCCAAAATGATACATATATTGTCCCAATTCTAAGAAAATAATTGTCGTATGAAGATTGTAAAATACCGGTTTCATGATCGAATCGAGGATGAATGAGTAAATGGTATCTAACTTTTGATTATCAAAACACTGTACTAAATTAATGAGTCTATCATGCATCCTTTCAGCACGTAAAAAGTTTGACGACCCTTTATAAATTAAGTTCCTACGATGTGAAGGCATATCCAAGATTTTCTTTGAGCAAAATCCTTTTGTATGATGTAAACAAATATGTCGTGTATGGCTCTAGATAATATTTTTAACCTATTTTTAAAATAATCCACCCCCTTGATTTTGAACAGATGGCCAACTCAACTCAAACTCTCCACACCTGCCGTCTTAAAGGCGAAAAAAAATTCCGAAACTATCTCGCTAACTAGTATTACAAATTTAATTTTTTTTAGTTGTATTATCTTTCAAATTTAACACACATCTTTTACTTTCTTTTGATGGGTGAGTATTTATATTTATATTTTTGGTTTCTCTAGATAAAAAATAAAACAAAAAATTGACTAGATATCAAACTAATCAATTCTCTATATTTGAGGATGTTGTAGTGCGGTATCCAAGCCGTTGATCTTGACAATCAAAGACTCGGGATTCATCTCGCCAATGAACGGCTCAGATCGTGCAAGTGCCGAGATAAAATCAGAATCATTGACTGTGCGATCAACGGCTCGGATGCCACATTGCTCTGTGCTACAGGATCAACAATTCCCAATTCTCCATGTACGAATTTTTTTTTTTTTTTTGCCCCAAAAAGAATGGGCTTCTTAAAACTTTTCCAAAGAAGATTATCTTACCAAACATGTGGCCTTGTTGATTATGTCAGCATCAAAATTGAGGGCCTCATTTTTACCACCATCGAGAATTTGCAACAGCACATCCATGAAGTCTTTCTCCACCTCTGATGCCTCATCGAAGATTTTCCGGCGCTTATGTTCGTCTAACCATTCTTGAAGTATATCATCTAATTTCTTCGCTGTCTTCTTCATCTTATTCTCATAGCCTCCCAAATCCAACCGCCTTAGAAAAGGAACCGCGTCCGCCACTGTAAACACTCCTATCAGCTTAAAAAACTCCCGAACCACCTCCCGAAAACCCTCATCCACCTCTCTTTTGCCTGCAATAATTCCATTGTCGAGAAAGTAAGCACTTGGGTTTATCGAGTGCTATTTTGTTCACCCACTAAAGTATCGTTAGATATAGCACTTACAGGTATTTGAGCTAATTTAAAGCACAAACTATCTAAAAAATAAGTCCTAAAAAGTAAGCAATTTCGATCAAGTGAGGAGGATGGAGTGTCAAGCCAATTTTGGAGGTGGTGACCTCAATAGCTCCAAAATTTATCGGCAAAAGCTAACACATTATTGAATCATTTTGGGAACCTTTTTTTTTTTGCCCTCAAACGAATTCTCTACATATGGATACAGAGACTTCCATCCGCCAATTCAATTTTATTTCAAAATAGCATAAGAACCTCTTTCATTTAGGATGCAACAAAAGCTGGGAATTGTTTTACGGGAACAATTTGCATAGTGGCTGTACAGGCATTTAGGTGAAATTTCAATGGATTGGAACAATTTCTCCTATACATGACAAAATAGTTATTTTTTTAAAATATTTTTGGATTATTTTCTTTTACCTTTTCGATTCGTTTTGAAAGGAGAAACCACTAAAAGACGTAAAAATAAATATTGATAGAAGTTGGGAAAAAATTCATTAAAAAGACGAAAAACCTAAATAGAAGATTTTTCCGTTTCGAATTTTGGTTTATACATTTGATTTGCAAAAAAAGGTTAACGAACCATAGACAAATTAAGGAAATTTACAAAAAGTTCATGTTTGTAAAGACATAATAGCTTGTAATCTACTACCTCCGTTCATATTTATTTGTTCACTTTCACTATTCCACAAATTATCCATATCTTTTAATACAGATCTCAGAAAATATCTAATATGTATCTTATTTTGATATATCTCAATTAGTTATATTATATGAAATTTTAAAAACTCATAAAATCCATTATAAATTGAAAAATGGAGTATAAACAATTTAAAACATGATATGAATGCCAAAATGAACCAACAAAAACAGACGGAGGTGAAGATATATGTAATAATTCCAAATTGTCATTTTCTTTTTTATGGGCAAACCAGTAGTCACTTATTTATGCAAAAAAAGTAAGAGTACCTGCAATAATTCTAACAATGATATTGAAGGTTATATCATCAAACCATTTCTTCACCTCCACCAAACAAGTCCCTTGCTTCACCCAAATCCCATAGGTGTTTTGCACCCAATTTTTCACCACCGACTCGCGCACATGTCTAAGCATACCGAGCCGGTGGTTAGAAAAAAGCTCGAGCGCGGAAATCTTCCGCATCTCGCGCCAATAAGGCCCATAAGGGCTGTGCGCGAAATTCGCGAAGTTATAAGACAAGTTCTCCACCGCAACAGATTTCGGCCGGTTTGAGAACGCCTTGTCGGTTGAACCGGTAAAGCATTCTTTGGCCATCTCCGAATTGCTCACTACAAGGGCTCGGTGGCTACCGAGCCGGATTGAGAATATCGGTCCGTGTTTATCAGCCAGGGCTCCCAACACCTTGAAGGTGGGCTCGGGGCCAGATAATAGGCGGAGATGGCCGATTAGAGGCCACGCTCCGCCGGCTTCCGGTGGGAATCTTTTGTTGGTGGTAGCAGTGCTTTTTCTGTGGAAGTAGTAAAGGAAGAGAAGGAAGGCGAAAATGGCAGCTAAAGCGGTGATTGGGGGCTGGAGCAGAAATTCCATGGGTGGCGTGTCAAGTGACATTGGATTTCGTGGGTCCAAAATTAGTCGTATTGAAACCTTTATATACAGCTCATGGAAATTATTCAATGCGCAAGGTTGAACACGAATTTGAATCACGTAAATATGTGAAGTTTATTCATGGAAGAAGCTTTTGAGGTAGGATGAGCCGTGTATGTATGCCTTGAGTGGTCAAGGGAAAGTATGGTATGAGCTGGAACCTAATTAGAAAGAGCAATAGACTCATCTACTAAAAGAATGACGCATGCACAATAGTACATTAGCTAGTACATACATTAGTGTGATTAGATATGTGATTGAAATAGTTTTCAGTTTCTGACTTTTTGGGGTTTTATTTGGGCTCCGTTAACATATTGTTAGGTATTTTATGGATTTGTTATTTTGTTATGATACATTCAAGAGTTTCCCATTTGATTTTATGAGAAATGATTTTATGGGATTTTCAATTTTAACACGTTGATTTTATGAGATTTCCTATAAAATTAATGTGCTAAAATATAAAATTACATAAATCATCCGATTAATTTTATATGATTTTCCCATAAAATCAAATGAAAACTCAGACTATCCTTGTTTCTTTGTTTAATAGTAATGGTCATTCACCACAGTTGAAATAGTTATCTTTGATGGTCTTCCCAGTTGAGTCAAATGTACACAGTACATATCTTCATATATGAAACAATGGAAGTTTCTTTCTTGCTTTGGGTACACGTAGTGACTTAAGTCACTATGTTCCCGTAATGACCTCAATTGTGGGCCCTATGAAATCTTTATTTAGAATCGGAACCGTACAATTTGTTGAGATTGTTGAGTAAATCATTCATGTAAAAAAACAAATTAATTGGATATTAGTAGCCATATGTTCGGATACCATTTATATGGATGACCAATATCATTTGGAGAATACACTGTAAGACAAAGTTGTCTCAAGTGTGTTTCTACTAATCTCCGATGATCATAATTTTTTATACTCATAGTGTGCTCATTATTTTTGAAAAAATGAACGGTTCCGATCGCAAAGAAAAATTTCATCACAATTGAAATCATTACGGAGACATAGTGATTTAACTCACTACGGAACCCATATCCCTTTTTTCTAATCATTGTTGGCACTGGAAGGGAACAGTGGAAGATCTTTTTTATTTAATAAAGTATAATACTTAATGTACATGTCATATGAATACAATCAAGATATCAATCCGTGATATCAGGGGGAAAAAAATCAAGATATCAATCCGAATGTTGGTCAATTGAATAGTTGTCAAAAAAAAAAAAAAAAGTGTATATATACAGTTTTATCAAAAACTGATCCGATCAAGCCCTTACCGGTATTTTTTTTAACGAATCCTCACGGTGGACCTTAAAAACTCATTTTAAACACATCTAACGATCGGATCGTCAAAATTTGGTCCGGAAAATGTGGTCCGGACGTAGGTCCGTAAATAAGGGTGTGGATAGGAAGTTTTTTGTATATATATATATAGGAAAAAACTTCTAATAAGGACCCCTTATTGAAGTTACCATAAGGACCTCCTACTTCCGGATCAAATTTTGATGATCCGAACCGCTCAATGTTTTTAAAACGTGTTTTTAAGGACCCCCGCGAGAAATCTCCAAAAATAAATACTCGGAAGGGCTTGATCCGATCAGTTTTCGCTAAAAGCGCGCTTTTAGCGAAAACTGATCGGATCAAGGCCTTCCGGGTATTTTGCATTGGAGAATTCTGCTGGGGGGCTGGAACATCACATTTTA
>JAXBDA010010426.1:0-10549 GCA_036023075.1 Gaultheria prostrata
AGTACAATTACAACATCCAGCTCGAAATGACTATTCGAGAGTTGGAATCAACAAAGATGGGGAAAGATGAATCCTTTGCTGATTTTGTCAAAAGGTGGAGAGAGAAAGCCTCTCAGATGATTGACAGGCCTTCTGAAAAGGAACAGATGCGGATCATTACCAGAAATTTGGCTCCAGATTTTGCAAAGCATTTGGTGGTGTTCCAAACCACCGTCGATTTCAAAACCTTCTATGAGGCAGGCCTTGCCGTTGAGGAAGCAATCCGGTCTGGTATCTTCGAGAAAAGTGAACCTGTTTCCAAAACCAAATGGGTGTACTCCGACAACATCGACAAATTGTTCAACGGAAATGATTATACCCAAGCCTTTTCCAGCTCCACAAACCAAAATGGCAACCAAGCCATACATGTCAACGAGGTCAAAGCTCAAACCAACCATTCTAAAAAATCACAAAGAACCATATCTCAATTCTCCACACCTCTGTCCTCGATTTATGACGAGTTCCTCAAAACCGGCCATATCAAACCACTCCCCTCAACTCCTCTACCTCAGAAGCTCTCATCTTACCATAACCCAAATGCCTTTTGTGCATTCCACCAAATGCCCGGTCATGCTACCGATGAGTGCCACCGCCTCCGCCATAAAATTTAAGATCTCATTGACAACGGGTCCATCACTGGCAAAGCTTAAAACCGTGCTTAACCAATGAATCATCAGTGATCATGCAACAGCTCAATCTTCCACGAGTCTTGGAAGCATGCAAGTCAAGCCAAAATCTTCGAGTCAAGTTTTCAAGTTTCAAGTTTCAAGTTAAGTCTTCATCTTTATTGTGATAGGTTTTGTTTCGGGTCTTTCATGCTCTTTGCTTTCAAGTTTGTGTCTGTCTTCAAATTCGAGTCTGAAATGTCCTATTATTGTCAAGAAACCAAAACTAGAGTCAGCTTTGTAGTTCCGAACTACGCACGACCTGATTTCTTGCAAAAGGATACGTAGGCAACCCTCTATGGTTCGGTCGCAACTTTCAATAACTTTTATATCACACCTTTGTGTTGAAATTGTCATAATAAACTTGAGTTTCTTGGAATTGTTTTCCACCATCATTTGAGAATCATGAGAATCACTTCGAAACACGAGATTGAATCCTTGCCCTGCGAAAGAAGAAGGAATTCCAGACACCATTCCACAGTGCCATCAAGAAGCAATGCTTTGACATAGAAAAAGCCTGTTAGGTCGAAAACCTGCAAGGGCAGCCTAGGCAAGAGTTAAGGCAAAAAGGCTCGCTAGATCAAAACTTCAAAATGTGATCTAGGCAAAAGTTAGAGCATGAACAGATTCTTTCTATCAAGTTGCGCAATTCAAAATGAAGAAAGGCATTCTTTGCTTTTATTCCCCAGATAAATATATCCCTTGATCACCCTTTTTGAGCCTGAAATCAATTTCTTTGAAAATAACCCAGCTAGGAAGCTATCCCCCACATTTGGGTGAATTAAGAGAAACAAAGTGCCAAAACGCGTTGTTGTCATCGGCACGTCAAAATTTCAAAAAGAATGAAAGTGTCAAACACATAGGCACGACAAATTGCGAAAATACTCAAGCAAAAGGGGCACAAAGAAAATGCACATTGAAAGCAAAAAGGGGCACCAATGTAGTTCAAAGATAGCTGCTAGCTTCAATAACCCGAAAGAAAATAAGATTTTGAGCCTATTATCCTTTCTTTGTCAAGCCCAAAATCTTGACCCCATTATAACCTGAATAAAGACCTTTCAGATTGGAAAGCGCAACTTGATAGTGAGAATCCAAGTCGAAAAGGGAACAGTCTAATCTCCCTTAAAAGTCAAAGCATTGTGCAAATAGTGGCGTCAGCCAAAGTAAAAAATCCAAACCGGGGCACATCAATGTGTCTTCAACAACAGCCCTCCAAATTAGGGCATCGGATCATCATCAGCAACCTAGGGCATGGGTTCAAAATGAGAAATCTCGTGTTTTGACAAAATAATTGATTTGAATGATCATCATTTGACGGAGTGAAATAATTTTAAAATTCCAAAGACTCAAGTATATGACAATTTCAGCATCAATTGTGGGGCAGGTTTTGCCATCCTCAAGTTTATCATGCTCAAGTCAACATAGTCTTATCAAAATCCACTCCCTTTGTCCAAAAGAGCAATCAAATCCTTCGGCCTTATCAGTCGTGTCAAAATCCACCACTTTGTTGTCCATATGGCCGATCAAATCCCTCGGTCTTGTCAGTCTTGTCGAATCCTTTCAGTCAGCATGGTCTTATCAAAAATACACTTCATTGTCCATGTCTTGCCAAAGGGCATCATTGTAAAGTCACTCATCCGTCTGGACCTTGTCCAAATTCACACAAGGTCTTTATCCAGTCAGGCCCTAAATGGTCTTGTTAGTCTTAGACTCGTGGAAGACGATTTCAATGCATGGAAGAATCAATGATATCCAAAACCACCAACAGATTCAGAACTGAGGGGCACATTTGTCCAAGGCTGGGGTACTCAGCCTACCACAATTCACTGGGGCACGTTGACCCATAACCATTTATCGGGGCAAGCATTCACCAGGATCCAAGAAGGCTCAAAGCCGCAAGCTCCAGCCTCAACAAAAACAAATCTAAGGGTCAAAGCTTAAATTTGAAGAACCAGCCCGAAATCCAAACCCTGGCCAAAAGGAAAGACAGTAAAGCAAAAGAGACACCCCGTTGTGCCTCCTACCTTTTCAAAAAAAATAAAAAATGGGATGTTGTCATTATGTCACCAAGTGTCGAAACCTGAGTCTCACACAACCATCCTCCGGGATGATTCTTCAACCAAACGCCCTCAGTGGGAGTTTTTCAAACAAGTGTCCTTAGTGACGATCATTTTTCAACCAAATGTCCTCAGTGGCGGTTTTCCAAACAATCATCCTTTGATACAAGCTTTTAATCAAACATCCTCCTGAACATGGTTTCAGTCAACAGTTTTCCAATCAATCGTCCTTCAAAACAATTTTGCTTTTTCAGGGATAGCTTTTCAATCAATCGTCCTCCGGGATAATTTTTCAATCAATTTCAAGCTCAAATTTCAAAAATCAAGACCAGAAATGGTCGCTTCAAATTCAATTTCAAAGACTAGAAATGGTCGCTTCAAATTCAATCAAATTCAATTTCAAAAGCCATAAATGGTTACTTCAAATTCAAATCAATTTCAAGACCTGAAATGACCGACTTTTTTTTCAATCAAACCATCCTGAGGGATGACTTTTTAATCACCTTGCGGGGTAATCTTTTCAATCAAGTTGTCCTTCGAAACCACTTTTTAAACATGAATTCACTTGCTGTTTTTCCTGAAAAACTCAGGGCACTATCACTCTCCGAACAAATCACATTTAAAAAGTATTTTATGTAAGTCCTTGTACGGCATTTTAAATTTTTTTATGTAAGTCCTTGTACGGCATTTCATATTTTCATGTAAGTCCTTGTACGGCATTTTAAAATTTTCATGTAAGTCCTTGTACGGCATTTTAAACATTTTATGAAAGTCCTTCTACGGCATTTCATATTTTCATGTAAGTCCATGTACGGCATTTTAAAATTTTTATGTAAGTCCTTGTACGGCATTTAAAATTTTAATGTAAGCCCTTACGCGGCATTTAAATTTTTCAAGACATTCGTCGGTTTTTGTTCACTAAATATCACTTGTTTTTCCCTCATTGAAAAATGAGGTATCAATTTTCATAAGTGGCCCCGCCGAACTACGATTGGTCTGATCCTCACAAACGAGGTACGTAGGAGGCCCTGAGCTCGACCAAGTTTTCTATCTTATTGTTTTCTCGCACGGTTAGTCAAATTGGGATGTCCGAATCTTCAACACGACTTACACCAACATGATGGTGACTAAGCCGCGTCGAAGAGGGGCAACTGTAGACACCCCAATTTTGATGACTTGTGCATCCCCGATGATGAATAAAAGAAAATATGTAGAATACCTTGAAAGGATCGGTCGCGCCTTTAAAACCATTTGAAAACAAACAAAGAATTTCCAGAGGTAAGGAGTAGAGGACCGGACGGCTTTATCTCCTTAAGAAGACCGGTCGACGGTGATATCAGGGTCGGCCGGCTCTCTCTGTCTATTACCTGTCTTGTCGGAAAATCCGGGTTCAGAGATTCGTGCAGAAGAATATATTCCCCGCGCCGGAGAATATCATGATGGCAAAAATCTTTTGCGTGATCCGGTGGTTAACCTCGAACGGCTATAAAAAAACCAATCCCTCTCCCTCACTTCAAGGATCGTGCTTACGATACCGAAGATCGCAAAAGAAAAGATATATCGTGCAGAATTCTCCTACTCAACTCCAGAAATCTTCAAAAGCACTGAGAATCAAACTCAAGAAAAAGACCAATTTCTTTTGGCGTCTGAATCGATTAAATCAAGGTATACAAATCGTATTTTTTTGGGGCGGGTTCAGTAACCGCGCTCTTTTGAGGGATTTCTTCCCGAACTCGGAATAACTCCGGTAGTTATCTTCGGGTCCGGGAAAGTTTATTTACAGTAAAATCTTCCCGAGGTATTGAAACGAGCAATTTTTCATCATAATCGCATGGTTCAACCCTCTTTCGGGATACATGTTCTCTACAAAATATTTTTCAAACATTAATACTCCTCTTAGGAGAATTCTTGTATAAAAGAAACCGATTTTCGAGTCAAAACTTCATCCTTCCAGAGGATAGAAAACATTTTATAAAAAACAACCAGCGGACCGGTCGGCTCTGGTTTAGGACCGGACGACTCTCTCATCAGAGCCGAACGGCCCTCCCAGAGAGCCGAACGGCTCTCCTTTATTTTCCTCTGTTTTTCAGTAAATCTCCCATGTTTTCTTATCCTCTGGTGCGATTTACATTTTCAAAATTACATTTTTTCCCTCAACTTTACTCTATTTAACATTTAGTTCTTCCATTTTTTTATTTCCTGTTATTTATTTGTCAAAGATTTCCAATAAAACATTTTCTTTATCCCACAAATATTTAGTAGAGACCGGGAGTATCCCAGGCGAGCGGGGTGCTTTTCCAAAAACCTTCCCCGCCCGTAACTTGGCTTCCGGACCCAAAGAGAATCTTTTTCGCAGACTAAATCTTTTCCAAAACGGCATAAGAGTCATCAATTACTTTTAAACGGTTTCTCGGGTACCAAAAAGATTTTCTAAATTTAATCCCAGGTGGCGACTCATATTTTAATTCAAAAATATTTTCCGGATCATCGGAAGTGGCCTTCCACAGCTGAAACAAAGTTACAAACCCAAACCGCGTAGATAAGAAAAAAAATTCAGTAGACAGCAGGGGCTTAATTTTTTGTCTATTCCTGGGGATGAGAATCGTCTGATGTGAATTATGACTGAATTTGAGATATTCATAGTGACCCAAGTCACTATACTTCCAGAGTGACCACAATTATGGGTCATCTATAATTTGTATTCGGGATCGAAACAGTAGAATTTGTCGAAAATATTGAGTAGATCGTTCTTGTAAAAAATTAAATTAATTAGATGTAGTGGCTAAGGATCACTTGGGATAACTTTGGATTACAAAGGGCCAAAGGGTCAGTCCTTTGGAGATCGCCGAACCCTCAATCCTCCGGTTTGCCTAGCAGAGAAACGAGTTAAACAATTGGCAAGTGTTGAAATCGCCAAAGACCGGACTCATGCAGTCTTCTCGGCGGCTTCTACCTCCTCATTGTAAAGGTCGACCAAGAACCTCTGCCGACAGAGCCTTCCTGAAGCGATTGCTTTGACATTTCCCTCAGCAGTTACATTTACGACCAGGGGCCATAATGCTCAAGTGAAAGAAAGGTGGCAAGTGTTGGATACAGTATAGGGGTATCTGCCGAGCCGATGGGCGTCGGTGGAGCCTTGAGCAACGTTGAACCGCTGGTTTTACGACACCCTGTTCTTGCCGAGCCGGTGGGCTTCGGTGGTCATTCAAAAGACGCTGAACGGGTGGACTCTGGGCTTTCCACGCGATGCCCAACGGTTAGGGTTCCGGAAGCTTTAGCCATAGAGAACGTTGGTTGACGTGACAGGTGATGGATGTGATTGATGTGATGTCAAGCGGCGTCTGGACGGCGTGCCTGTGGCTTCTGACGGACCACGTGGCGGACCGGGGAGTATTCCTAAGTTTGTTGACTTGTCGATCATGTCAAGGCGTGATGTCAGACGAAGCGGCGGGACTGCCCGAGGCACTCATGACCCTCCCGCATGGTGTGTCAGGTACAGACGGCGCGCGTGAGGGATACGGGAGACTTAGTGAGCAAGTCACCCTTTGCATTTAAAAGGGACTCTCATTGAACCAATCCAGGATCCTTCTCTCCACTCTCTCTCTCTGTCTCTACACTCATACTTTCTCTCTCTAGTTTTCCGTTCACCTTCACCACTTTCAGTCGCTTACTTAACTATCGAAGTGCCTTCCTGGACCATCATCGTTCAGGTTAGGTGCTACTTGTGCATGCATTCTTCTCAGGCGTGCTCTCTAGGTTTCAGGCGAAGTTCAGCCACAATAATCCACGCTACACATAACTAGAAGGTCCAAAGAGGTTACATCGGAGAAGAACTCCTCACATTAGATATTGGTAGTCTTATGGTCGGATACTATTTATATGAATGACCAACATCATTTGGAGAATACATTGTAAGACAAAATAGTCTCAATTGTGTATCTACCAATCTCCGATGATCATAATTTTTTAATGTGCTCAATATTTCTAAAAAAATGCATGGTTAATATCCTAAATGAAGATTTCAGAGGGGTCCACAATTGAGGTCACTACGGAGATGTAGTGACTTGATTCACTACGGAAATCCCAAATCCAGTATGACTCACCACAGTCTAATTTGATGAATCAAAGCGTTATCTTATAGGCCTAAATGTTTTTGCCGTCTATGAATATATTATATGGAGAAGATATTGATATTCACCTGAACGGATCATAATTGTCACGGGAGAAATGGATAGTTAGTGTCTTGTGGTTCATTTCACTTGTGACAAATACGGTTAAATTGTAAACTCTTATCGATATTTGATTAATGTAATTTATTTTAAATGAATGATAAACATGAATACTTACAAAACAAATGGTTTGGATTATCAAGTGGGACTATTGTGGATCCTATTTTGCACCACCACATGAAAATTACATTAAAGGATCTTGATTCTATTTTCGAACTCTTTCACTACTCAAACCTCTCCCATTTGGTTGTCTACACAAAATGAGGTTAATTAGACTTAAATACCCATATGACTATTGTAGATTAATATTACAATCTACTTATGAAATTAGTGTATCGTTTTCAATTTTTCAGAAAAATATTATCTCAATATTCTTTTTTTTGAACCGCATGATCTCAATTTCATTGCCTGCAACTTTTTTTCACGAACCATGCATTTGGCAAATAAAAAAAAAAAAGCATCACAAATCAAATAATCTGAACCTGGAATGGGCCCATCCGACCTCAAAAACAAGAGCAATTTTTCAGTGTCGAGCGGATACCACGTGGTACCCTCACGCGCGATCTGGGCCATCCATTTCAGTTTTGGACGGTCAGGATTTTGGAGAGAGAAAGGGGGGAGAGGAGGAGAGAGAAGGTTTCGATCTTGGCCGTCCAATACACTTTTGGACGACCTGAATGCAATGACCGGGTACCACGTAGGCTCAGCCACATGGTACCCGTTCGGTACCCAATTTTTTTTCCAAAAACAAGGCCTCCAAATTATCACGAGTTATTTGTGTTGCTGTTTCTTTAGGTAAGTTGTATTAATTAAAGGGTCTTGCTAACGTGTGCCCAGTAGGCACACGTTAAGAACACAAAAAAAAAAAAAACACATACTCGAATATACCTTTTACACTTTTCAATACACTTTCACATATCCCCATACACTTTTCACATATTTCAATACACTTTTTCAATCTTAACGTGTGCCTATTGGACACACTAATAGGCACACGGTAGCATATTCCTTAATGGGTAGCGTATTCCTTAATAAAAGATGGTCACCTTTCACTGACACAAATTAAAACCATTATTGTCCTCAACGAAAATTATGTGCTGAAATCATAAATGGCCAACAAACGTTTTTATGTGTAGCTTTTATGGAAATCACAAGATTTTCTATGTTTGAACCAAAAGGTTTCAATTCAACTCCTCTCCTGTCGAAGGATTAAAATTGGGGATTTGGGGTTGCTGCTGTGCACCCCATGCACAGCAGGTGTTGTGCGCCATCCGAGCAATGGACGGCTCGGATGGTGCACAGCAGGTGCTGTGCACCCGCTGCACAGCAACAACCCCTTGTCCGGATCATCCAATTTTGCCTTTTTGGGCACTTCCCGAACGCACTTCAATGAGCAAATGAGTTTATTATGTAGAGCTCGAAGAGAAGGGTTTTTTTTTTCCAACATTGTAGCGGAGGGTCGGCAGGATGTTAGTACGTTAGTCCACGGGGATCCGGAGGCTGTCCATAGCCCAATGACCTCAATTCTATGAGGGGCTCAAACTCACGCCTCCACTGAGGAAGGCAGTGAGCATGCCACCTGAGCTACAAGCACTTGGGCTCGTAGAGAAGTTCAACATTGCTGAAATCACAAAGGTCAGATATCAATAAAAACAATTTCAAAACAAATTTATCTTAAGAAAAATTTGACTTGGAAATAAAATCAAAACCATTCAAATAAGCGTGTTTCTATCACTAAATTTTCAATATCCGAATAACCCGTTTATTTAAGATAAGCATGTTTTGATCATCAAATTTTCCAACATTCGATTAACTCAATTTTTTTTATGTTGTTAAACTTTTCAACTAGCTCTATAAAATTAACAGTTCAATCGTTAAGGCGAGGTGGAAAAGTGTATGAATAAAGTAAAACTAGACCAGTCTGATGCTTTTCTCTTAGAGAAGATTCTTTGAACAAAAACATTGCGACTTTGGATTGATAGTGATATATAGAGGGTGTTTGGGAGCCTACTTTTCAGTTTTTCATTTTTAATTTTTTGGCTTTTTGATTTTTTGGATTATGACCAGAATGACTTTTGAATCTGGGATGAGTGTTTGTGAGAAATGTGCAGAATGCATTTTGGGAGAGAGAGATGAGACAAATCCATAAGTAGAAGTTGAAAAGGAGGTGTAAGAGGGTGTTTGGGAGCCTACTTTTCAGCTTTTTGATTTTTTGGATTATGGCAAAAATGACTTTTGAATCTGGGATGAGTGTTTGGGAGAAATGTGCAAAATGTATTTTTGGAGAGAGAGATGGGAGAAATCCATAAGTAGAAGTTGAAATGAGGTGCGAACCTCTTTTTGTTTTCTTCTCTCTATCCCAAAAGATGGAGAAACAGTTTTTGGGTAAACTCTTTCTCCCTTTGGCTGCCAAACACCCATAAACCAAAAAAGAGAAACCAAAAAATCAAAAAAGAGGCTCCCAAACGGAGCCTAAATCTCTTTTTGATTTCTTCTCTCTATCCCCAAAAATGGAGAAACAGTTTTTGGGAAAACTCTTTCTCCCCTTGGCTGCCAAACACCCATAAACCAAAAAAGAGAAACCAAAAAATAAAAAAAGAGTAACACCTTGTTTTCTTTCACTAACCATACGAAAATCCTAGAACAAAATAGTAGACTATGACAAGTCGCAGTTTTGGATGGACAACTGCCCTGCTCATTTTTTGAATTATACGAGGTGTATATGTGAATATTAAAAAGTAAAAGGGGGTGAAGATGAATTTCCCTCAAAATAAATAGAGAGGGTCAACCGGCAACGTGGTAACTCCTTTTTTAAATCAAGCCCACCGTCAAAGTTTAAACTCCAATAACGACAAAAATTCATTTATCTAAAGTCCAATAGCAGGGGAAGTAAGTGAAAGTCAGAAACCTCGGAGGAGGTGTGTATAATTTATCCATTATTCAAACGATAAAAATATGGGTACCGAAGCCCAAGCCCAAGGTACCACAATGGTACTAATCGGCGCACGTCCCTTTTGGGTTCTACACAAATGATTTAAATGGTACAATAATTTTAAAAACAATTTTGAGTGCTCTTGCAAAAAATTAGTTCAATTGGATACATGTAAATGCTTCATCCGAACTTTAAGTTTTTCATTCAAAATTTAGGATTTGAACTCCAAGTTTATTCTTCAGAACTTAACTTAGGATCCTGAATTCTGAATGAAAAAACTTGACGTTTGGATGAAACACTTACACATATCCAATTGAGCTGACTTATTGCACAGACACTCGAAAAATAATTTTAAAATTGAACGGTTTGAATCATTCGTGTGGGACACAAAAAATTCAAAAAATTATTGAACTGTTTGAATCATTAGTACTGTATAATTTTGGTTCCTTGGGCGTCTGTACCCTAGCAGCGCTGTATTTTTTTCCAAATGTTAGACAAAATAAGGGGTGATTTGGCAAAAAAAAATAAACTTGTTTTTTGGTTTATTGGTTTATGTAGCAATAAACCAAAAAACTCATTTGGTTCAAATTGTGGTTTATTCCACTGTTTAAAGAGAACTCATGTGGT
>JAXBDA010010427.1:0-10549 GCA_036023075.1 Gaultheria prostrata
TAAAGTTATGGTGATGAGAGAGCAGGAGAGAAGCTAATTAAGTTAGGTTTTTGAAAAAAAAAAGTAGGGTTCTTAGTATAAGTCTAGGTAAATTAGGGGTGTTTAGTGTAATTAAGGTGATTAGGAACTAATTACTCATATTTAGTAATTAAAATAATCCTAACTTTTATTATTAAAAATTTGGATTAATACACTATTGTTAGGCCACACGGACATCGACTAATCCTTGTGCAACCAATTTCCCTGTACATACCTTAACGGAGAACCTTTTTATGGCTCCTCCCAAAGATAGAAATTGTAGGTGTAAGAAAGTTTATAAATCAAAATAAAGGAGGAAAAGGCTTTATGAAAGCCAGAAATTGGTGAAAAATATGTCACTAGTATGTATGAAAAACAGAACTAATTAGAATCAATTTGACTCGGAGCTCATTTGGTTTAGATTGGTTAGTTTCATAAATAAAGCACCAAGTAAAATTACAAAATCCATGTCACTTCTACTTGAGAATAGAGAGAAAATTTAATTAATCACTGTGCAATATTGTCACTTCTACTTGTTTGTTAATTTAGTGTATTTTATTTGTTTTGGATTGTAGTATAATATACATTATTCTATTTAAAATAATTGTATACTAGGAGGTCCGAGTGTGTTTTTTAACCCTTGAAGGTCAAAGTGAAGTTTTTTTGATTGGACTAATATAAGAAATTAACATATATCAAGAGTCAACTCGAATCTCTCATTGGGCAACAAGTTAAATTCTGATGTTCAAACTGTTGGCTAATGTGGATAATCATTCACTTAATTTGTGACCTTTATATGGGTTTGCAATGAGATCATGACATCAGATATGAGTTTTAAATGATACCTACGTTATATGATTGTATAGATAATAATAAAGTTTTTCAAGTTTAGTAAACTGTCCTCTTACAAAACGATATTTTCTTTGGCTGATGTTGATAGATTCAATCCCCCGCACCCCCCAAAAATATAGTACTGTATTAAAAAACTACAGCTCAAATAAGGTTCCATTTCCTGTTTTTGGCAATGCCTATCTCAAAGGATTGTTCACATCTCCTGTCTTATGCTGTAGGTTTTTCAATTTAAATTTCAAACCGATCCTAACGCAAGTTTGAAATTTTCCTTTTGTTATTAAAAATGCTAATGACCCTCCTAAGGGAGGTGGCCGAAAATGATTTAAAATGTATTAATCTCGCCAAAATGTTTATTGAATTTTAGAAGGTGTATATAGATATTTGTAAGGTATATATTAAAAGACCAACTTACTAGCAATTATACAAGACATGCAACATTTACTTATTTATGCTATTTTTATCTTGCGAGAAGCTGGAACCATGTCGATTAGAAATTAATAACAATACTGAAGGTCGTGGAATTACTATTGAAAATTCTCTCATCATAGTAACTCATATCAGACGAATAAAAAAAAGTTGGGCGACCATAAGCTACTGTCAACTAATGTTAAAAAAAAAAAAAGCAAGGGAAAAAAAAAATAAATCACATTTTAACAGTTGAATTGACATGCATGGTTACTTCAAACTATGTTGAATTTGTCATAGCGGTCATAAAATGTTATTGCGATTTATAAATAGTTTTATTGTTGTTAAGTTTGTTTTATTGTTAGTTGTTTGTCCAAAGTTGCGATCTTAAAAAAGAAAGAATAGCAAATCATAAGCTATTTTTGTATATTTTTAAGAAACACGTACGATCGGTAGACGCATCGCATGTGCTCGACCTCTAGTAAATAATTATGACAATGATGGTGCGAAGCTTCGAGGGTGTGGACAACTATAAATGAAACTATACAATCTTGTTCGTTTACTTATATTTCAAGATGGGTAGAATCTGTAATCCGTTCGAGTTAGATTTTATATAGATGCTCATACAATCTAAGGAGGTGGTTGTCATACTTTTCCAAAACAGAGAATTCGATGGGCGGCCGGGTCTTGGATAGTTTATAAAAAAATTAATTGTAAACATTGAGATAAATTTTCAAAAAAATTAATTGTTGTAACTTTTTTTCGGAAAAATTGAAATTTGATTAGTGGAGTTGACACGTGCTCATCCGCTCCTGGGTCCTCATTATAATACAAATAACTTCCCACTAAGGTTTTTACTTATTTCGCACGTGGTAGGTCAATATCATTCACTTGGCACTTGCCACATTGACAATTTTTATTTTCCTCCGTCTCTGGGTACAGTTGAATTCCAAAATCCAAAAAGTATAAAAAAAAAATACTCCCGGGAGGCTATAAATACCAAGGGATAGACCCTAGAGGTACCTACACTCTTTTAGATCTGAAAATACTCCCTCTATTGTGTTTTTGTCTCTAGTAGCTGACTTTGGCATCGGAGTGCCCGCCGGCGAGACACTAATAGATGTTACCTGTGTGTAGGTCAGAGCAACGAGGAAGATGCATGGTTCTACCTGAGGAGGATCCACCGGCAAAATCACCCACCAACAACGTCTCCCTCTTTTACACCATTTTTGGCAAAGGTTCATCTTGGTGTGGGTTTTAATGCGTAAAAAAATTTAGGGTTTCCAAAGGAGCTTGAACAGTTTGGTTAGCTATATATGTACTGCATTTCGATCTTCCACCCTTGGATCCTTGAAAAGTTTAGACTGAATTAGTTGACGACTCTTGCACAAATCGAACATAATTGTGGGATGAATATTTAATTATATATCATTTTTATTCCTCTCGTCGAGATAAAATAAATAATTTTTACAAAGTTGATTAAAAAAAGCTAAATAAATATAAAAAAGTACCAATAATTAATGATTATTTATTTAGAAAATAGGAGTATTAATTTAGACCAGACACATATGCACCATACATATACTAAAAGAGGCAGTGGTGCTCTGTTGTCTAGCACAATGACGATTACGCCCTTCACAGATTTTGACATTCTACAATGGACTAACAAAATTATACTTAGGTGTACCTTGAATTTTGAATAATTTTACCGGGACGGATAATATTTAATTTGTCTTGGCCTTTTAGGATTCGCAGTAGCAAGCTAATCTAGAAGATGAGAAATTCTTCAGTGCCGAGCAGGCCCGGATACATGATGCCCGAGAAGGCATTTTGGAGGCCGAAATAAGTAGTCGGGCAGCACATGTTCATGCCCACTCGGCACTGAAAAATTTCTCAAGACAAGAAATTCTATATACAAGTAGTGAGACCCACAACATTTAATTTAATTTGTTGATCTCTATAGATAAACAATTTAATTGGTTAAAAAAATGGTGATAAATCTTAATCGGCAATGATGACAACCGACATTGATGGAGATCACTGATGTTAATGAAGGGGATTGACAGTGATAATGTACTACAACAAATAAAATTGAGATGGTAGTTGAGAATTGTGACAATTTGTATATAAGCAGATCGTACAAGATCAATGACGTTGTGGCCTTAACTATGTCATTAAGGTGATTAGAATATCTCTCAGAAGAATGAATTTCATCTCCATTAGCCTAAAAGTCTGTAATAGGGGACGTTAATTTGGAGATAATTAATAGAGAATATACATGGTGATGCTTTGTTGATAATGATGATTAAATGGCATTCTAATAACAAATTATAAACATAGTACGTTGCGATTGTATATATAATCCTTGTATTATGCATCTGTTGGTGATTTAAGAGATCACAAATAATAATCGGAAACATGTGCCCGATACTATTAGTGGTACTTGTAGGAAAGATAGTGTGTATACATAAAAATCTGAATTTTTTGATTTATTTTAGATGTGGGTTGAAAACCTATGTGAACTATGATTTGAACTCACAACCTCTAATAAGAGTAGGGTCTCCTTTCTTTAGGAGTGGGGTCTCCTTTTTCTATCTGTAGGGTTTTCACCTCCCCATAGCTGCCGCCCTTTTTTCCGACCTTCCCACCGCAGATCTCTACCTCCATCACTTCCCCTCTCCTCCCTTCTCTATTTTGATAGCAATTTTGGGGGTGGGGTTGCCGCCCTCGCGCCCCACCCCCGCCTGGTTCCTTGACTATCGGCCACCGATTTGGCTCCCTTCGACTGCCTTGGAGCTTGGTTTTCATCCCGGAGAAGCGGCTAGTCTGCTACTTGGTGCATCTCGGTCCAACTCGGTGAGACGACTCAGTGGTTGTATCAGTTGGACCAGTTTGGGTCTAGATTAGCTGTTTTTTTTTTTTTTTTTATTGTTTTTAGTTGCTTTGTTTGTTGGTTCATTTTGATTGCATCTGCGCTGTAATGTGTAATGGTTTGTGCTGGGTATCCGTTGGGATTCTCTACTGCTAACCTTTGATAGGATTCATCATCCCATCCCGAAAGTGTCGGGTCTGCTTAGGTAGGTTTGTCTATGAGCCGGTGGCCCTTGAAAGCCTTACCATGCTTTGCTCACTTTAATGAACCTTGCCATTAGTACCGACCCAGGCGCACCGACCACTTACCGACCGGCGCCGCCAGGATCCCCTTTTGGGTCCCAAACGGTCGATCCGAGTCGTTCATCCATCTCAGAATTGAATTCCCAGGGGATCCACTCGGGAATCGATGGAATCGGACGGCTCTAAGACCTCGATCCAAAATCACCCCATTTCATTCAAAAAAAATTTGGATGAAATGGGGTGATTTTGGATCGAGGTCTTACAGCCATTCGATTGCATCAATTCTCGCGCAAACCCCCTCGGAATTGGATTCTGAGATGGATGAATGGCTCGGATCGACTGTTTGGGACCCACAAGGGGGTCCCCGGCGCTGGTCAGTATGTGGTCGGTATATTGTCGTCTGTACCCCTTGACTAACCGGACTTCAATTGCTAGTGGTTTTGGTTTCATTCATGTTTATTGATGTAATCGTTGCCGGATGGCATTTCTTTTGAAATGACATGATGACTTTTCAGAAGGAAAAAAAAAACTCACAACCTCTTATGCAATCGGATTTACTATTGTTGCAATCGGATTTACTGAGGAACTCTTCTTAGAGGATCCGGATTTAGACTGTTTCCTCCAATCTAAATTACTGTAAAATAGTACCGGAGAGAATCCGATCCTTTAATCTAAGCAATATGGTGGTTAGGTACAATCATAAATTAAACTTCAAAATCGTGTATTGGCGGGAGAAGCTTTTGACTCCAAAACCCAACAATGTGGTAGTTAAACATCACAAAGCTCCCAAACTTCTTCCATTAATGCCCAACTTTGGTACCAAATTAGTGGCCTTGGGTGAGTCGATTAAATGAGAATTTTTCAAGATATATACTAGGAGTCAAATTTGGAATAATTTGTCATGGACTTTTACTTTGTGGGAAAGCTTGCACTTTCTAACGAAAAAGTCCTTGTACGGCCATTTCAAGATTCAATATTATCATCATATATATGCTTTGTTTTTCTTTCTATTTGAAATTTGCATTTCTTCATTACCTATTGGTTTATGTTCTTTTCGCCTCAGAGAAAATTTCACTGGATTTTTTTCCGAGGAAATAACAATCGCCTCTGAAATTTTTTTCCTGTATTCTTTCGTCAAATGAGTTGTCAAAAAGGAGTTTGTTTCTTTGAGTTTTTCTTTATGGAAATTAAGGTTAGATTTGAAACATGATGTAACCCTTCACCTTCATACTTTGACCTATAACAACATGTGATAATTTGGAAGAGCATTGCCATTAATCTAAAACACGGTTTACACGTTTAGCTCTGTTGCAAAACATAAAGTTTCAAATATCTACGGACACATTTTCAAATTTTGAATGGTCGATACTTAATTATGTATATTGGTCCATATATCGGCCAAAATTGTTGTGATATATTTTCGTTCTAATCTCATGCTCCCTACTTTTAGTCGATATTGTCAACAGAAAAACTTTTTCCATCCGTATCTTAATACAGTACTCACAAGCAAATGCGATGGTTCGAATTTATAAATTCGTGAGTTTTAATTTATGATTGTGCGGTAGGGAGGGCAGTTCATGAGATAAGAAGACTTTGAGAACAGAAGGTATCCAGAAGCATTAACTTGGGGTAGGCCTAAAGTTGGTCTAAAGCTGGTCTAATGAATCGTGATTGGACTCCTCAATTTTGACAAAAACGAACATGATAGGCTTTAAAGTGATGGTACCAAAAATTTCGTGCATAAATACCCTGGCGGCTCTACGGCCAGCCAAGGATGGTTACATGACTACCCAAGCAAAAAAAAATTACGTATAATGAATGTAAAATTTTAGGTAAGTTTATTGTTTGAACACTAGTTCAAGTATGGATGAACACCCTGTCCAAATTTAAATTACCATCCATCTAAGTAATTAGCCCACAAATTAATCCACTTTGAACAACCCAGATTATAGGCAAGTAAAGTGGTAGGCACCACGTAGTCTCGTAAATTTGAAAATTGATAGGTGTTCAAATCTCACTAACTATAACTACCAATGCTGACTTTCGTTGAGAGGGGGAAAAAACTCAAATTACAGCCTATAATAGGCAGCCCCACATATAAGAAAATGTGATAAATTGAACAACCGTAATTTTTTTAATTTGTTGTTAGATTACACGTAGTAATTTTATCTCAGCTTTTGGTTGAACGCTCAGTCCTATTCTTTGAAGAAAGCATCAAACAATCCTGATTATTCACAATTTAACACTTATACCACATTTGCTCAAAATAAGGTACACATGTTAATGACAAATATCAGAAAAATAGAGAGGAAAATCCTGATTATACACAGTCATTATCATGCAACTTCTCTCAGAATGACAATCAAATCCTTATCTCCATTAATTATTCGCCACGTAATTTCCTTTAAAAAAGAAAAAAAAAAGTGTCTTTATGCTCCCCTTTGATCTTGCTTGGCAACTATGAAATTTTCTAAGAACAACGGTAATATCTTATGTATTTTTTGGTCACACTATACACACTAGTTTATTGATTTTTTTTAATTATATGAGTCGATCATAGAACTAGTAGGATTAAATTAATTATTGGACACCCTATTAAAAATTTCTGAAGTCGCCATTGCTAATGTTTTGTACTTTTGATGCAATGGAGTGGTTATCGTAGCATTGCTTCTCGTACACATGGGTATGTTCCATAAATCTCGATCTCATTTATTTGAATACATTTGTAGTTGCACAATCATATATTTGACAAGATATTGTGTATTTTGAGATTCTTATCGCATCGAAAAGTTTAAAAATATCTATTCTGATATATAGAAGGAGAACTGTTTTTGATCAATTTTCGAAACCCTGTAACGAAAGTAATTTCCATAATGACTCCTCTAAAATTAAATATTTTCTATTACTTTCAACGCTGCGTTAAATAGTACTCTATTATGAGTAAAATAGTAATCAATTAAAAACTAGTACTTATTATTATCCCGTTGTCCCCACCCATCCTAAAAATGTGCAAATATATGTGTTTGCTACATAAATTGGACAAGAATGTCGTGGACTAGTGATCCAGACCATGTTAGATCTACCTAGTTCGCTAGTTCGCTAGTACGTGATATAATATTAAGGGTGAATTACATCGACATCCCCGCGAGGTTTACATCTAATATGGATTCCCCCAACATTCGGGAAATTACATTTACCTCCCTTGTTAGATTTTTTCGTCTTTTAAGGAGCTAGCAGGACATTTCTTAGATTTTTTTTGTCTTTTAACGGAGCTAGCAGGACATTTCATATTACCTATTTACCCTTGTTGTGCAAGTAAAACAAAAACTACCCTAACAAATTTCTCCGTCTGACTTGATTATATACCTTTTAAATTGTAAGAATTATTAGACCCCTCTATAAAAAGAAAAGTTAAAAAAAACAAAGAAAAATGAACCCATCAAGTTAAAAAAACAAAACAAAACAACGCAAAACAATGAAATGTCCATTGAACTATGGCCAAGTATGCCTTTGTACTATAAGGGGTGTTTTGGCAAAAGATAAATAAATAAATAAGCCAAGATTACTAGCTCATTAAGAAGCAATAATCTTACAAGCTTGGGCTTATTGGCTAAAATTAATGGTAAAAAATTATGCTACTTTAATTTGACTTATTGGCTGAATAATGCCAATAATTAATCCGGCTTATTTTTTTAAGCCAAAACAGGCCTTCAGCTGACCCACCTCATATTTAGTGTGAGACCCATCATACATAAGTCTGGCCTTCCCATTTAAATCCGTAGAACCTTTCAAAAGTGTAAAAACAATTAAACCCTACCCAACCATATCAAACCAACTGATCTCTTTCCGCAAAATCAAACCACACCCAATTCAACATTAAACCTTGCAATTAAGCCCTCTATTTCCACCGGCCAAGCCAATCTCCCCAATTGACACATTTTATTGATTTCTAATCAAGAGTTCATGAACCCAAACAAAACCAAAGTCCACTAAATAATTAAGCAAAGATGGTTTTCTTTTCAGATAAAACCAAAGTAGTGTTAAAAGGGTCAGGTTAGAAAAGTTTTTTTTTTTTTTTGGTCTAAACCACCGGTTTCCGGAAGCCCACTGGACCCCAACTAAATCCAGTTCGAGCCGGGTCGGCCCACGAAGGGGTAAAGCTCTCCCAGCGCAAGTTTCCTCCATTCACAAGACTCGAACTCAAGACCTTGCTTAAGGGGAACAAGTGCCCAACCACTTGAACCAACCTGCGTTGGTCAGGTTAGAAAAGTTAATGCTTACATAAGCTTATTCTATTACTAAACTTGATGGTTGACTAACGGAAGGGGTTTACGGTTATGCTGCTTTTAACCTCAGGGGATGTTAATGTAATTTCTTGAATGCGAGGGGGAAATTTGTCAATGTAATTAATTTACCCTAATATTAAACATCTAAGACATGCAAACCTACATTTACTTTGAAATTAATCATCACTCTCGTCACACGCCACTTCCTTTGGGCGGAATAGTTTAGTCGAACTCATCCCCCTAATTCTGAATCACTCCATTACATTCCAATGATGAAGCTGCAATAGAGACAGAGATTTTCGTGGCCAAATCAAACCGCGAAAATTAGAGCACAATAGTTACATTTGCTTCTGTATATATAGACCAAATCAAACCGCGAATAATCAACAAAGCGCGAAACAAATCATATTAGGCTTCATAAGCCCAACAGATAGCATGCATGGACAATTAATAATGTCTTGAAGGCTGTTGACTAATAGACAAGCCACAAGTATGATCAATAATTCTTATCCTTTGATATTGGAAGTGCTATCATTTCTGTCTCTATCTATACAATTCTGTCTTCTTTCTTTAGTTTTAACTGAACATGTGAAGAGTTCCCCTGGCCCTGTGCACACCGCCAGTCACGCCCTGATATATTAATTTGAAGTTAGAACAGGTATGAGATAGGTATATGAATGAAAGGTACATGAGAATTAAGTGATCACACTGAAGAAAAATCTGTAGTATCAGAAGTCATGTGATTACAACATGTAGAATCAAAATATTCCATCCCGAACCAACCGTTGATGTTGACAAATCTCGCTATGCACCCTTTTTCGCTCTTCAGCCCTTTGATTCGTTGTTTTTTAAACGCGCATGGGAGAATCGATAGACATTCAAAAAAAAAAAGGTACGTACTTCAAAAACTATGAAAAACGCCATCACATCATGGATGTGGCGGTTAAAGAATATTTTTCTACAAAATATTTGCAATTGTTGAAACGAAAATGGTTTGGTTTATAATAGTTGTAGATGTCCTAATTATTTCGTAGAACATTGGAACTCACGCACAATATCCTCATTACGTGATTTTATTTTTTACAACTTGACTTATTAAAATAAGATCCAACGAATCACAATCCGAATGACAATGAACATGTCACACCTCTTTTACATAAAAATGAAACAAAAATGAAAAGTTAACTTCCAGGAGCGAAACTAGGTTTTTAAGTTGGGGTGGCACTGATCAAATATGTTATATACTAGTAGTTGATATAAAAAATATACACGTGTTCTAGATTAATTATTCATAATATTAGAAAAATACATATTTTTATAAGTTAATCATTTATCAAAATAGTTGCTATCCAAAAAATAACATGTTCTAATGCTAAGTATTCAAGATACTCGAAAAGATACATATGGCTCTGTAGTGTTGGGTTCACTAGATCGGTGTAGTGCAAGTCAAAATTATTATTTTCTGCTATTTTGGCTAGCTCCTCATTCTCGTAGGATACCGATGGTTGAGTGGGGCCTACTTCGGAGTTTCACACAATTGATCCGAGCGTGCAATTGTTAAAGTGGTCCATAAAAAAATGAACTCAATTGGATATATAGTTACTTCATCCGATTTATAAAATTTTCATTCAGAATTTATGATCCTGAATTCTGAATGAAGTTTGAAGAAAAGTTAGACAGTTGTATGTTCAGTAGATATCCCCTTGATTTAAACTGTCGATATTGTAGTGCTTGTTGATAAAAGCAATGATAGGCGCGCAAAATGCATGATTTTAAGCGCCTAAGTAGGGTAGAGTTAGCGCGATTTTCGTGTATTTAACCCTCATTTTCCATTTAATGCGTGCACGTGGTTGGATTTGGTGTTTGTGCTTAAT